>OY986048.1:52513746-52723456 GCA_963920205.1 Stenodema calcarata | reverse complement strand
TTCATAATTTTCTCGAACAATTGGTAACGTCATTGCTTCGGTTGGTTCACCAACTGAAGGGAGCGCTCTTGAATCAAATACAGCTCGCTCACCTGATAGAGGAGGAGATTGAGGAGAATCAGTTTGAGTCTTTGACGAAGGAGATACTTTCTTGGATGGTTGGTAACTTTTCCGCACCGTTTCATAGGGAGCGAACTCCCCACCAAGAATTTTCCCGTTGAGCCAGAAGTTCATTTCAGGAGAGTACTTGGTGATGTTGTTCCTCTCCAGATATTTGCCAATCTCCCTTCCGGAACGGAACTTAGAACCATCAGGAGCGAAATAGTATATATCTGCTTTTCTTGTCTTCGTTGGCTTGCTCCTAATTACAACTTCTCGCTTCCACCCATGAATTAGAGGTTCAAGGAAGAGCTGTCTAAGCCAATGGGGAGGGTCTCCTTTTAATTTGAAACGTTCTTTCTTGTCTATACTTGAGGAGGTTGGAAGCTCACCTTCATAATTTTCTCGAACAATTGGTAACGTCATTGCTTCGGTTGGTTCACCAACTGAAGGGAGCGCTCTTGAATCAAATACAGCTCGCTCACCTGATAGAGGAGGAGATTGAGGAGAATCAGTTTGAGTCTTTGACGAAGGAGATACTTTCTTGGATGGTTGGTAACTTTTCCGCACCGTTTCATAGGGAGCGAACTCCCCACCAAGAATTTTCCCGTTGAGCCAGAAGTTCATTTCAGGAGAGTACTTGGTGATGTTGTTCCTCTCCAGATATTTGCCAATCTCCCTTCCGGAACGGAACTTAGAACCATCAGGAGCGAAATAGTATATATCTGCTTTTCTTGTCTTCGTTGGCTTGCTCCTAATTACAACTTCTCGCTTCCACCCATGAATTAGAGGTTCAAGGAAGAGCTGTCTAAGCCAATGGGGAGGGTCTCCTTTTAATTTGAAACGTTCTTTCTTGTCTATACTTGAGGAGGTTGGAAGCTCACCTTCATAATTTTCTCGAACAATTGGTAACGTCATTGCTTCGGTTGGTTCACCAACTGAAGGGAGCGCTCTTGAATCAAATACAGCTCGCTCACCTGATAGAGGAGGAGATTGAGGAGAATCAGTTTGAGTCTTTGACGAAGGAGATACTTTCTTGGATGGTTGGTAACTTTTCCGCACCGTTTCATAGGGAGCGAACTCCCCACCAAGAATTTTCCCGTTGAGCCAGAAGTTCATTTCAGGAGAGTACTTCGTGATGTTGTTCCTCTCCAGATATTTGCCAATCTCCCTTCCGGAACGGAACTTAGAACCATCAGGAGCGAAATAGTATATATCTGCTTTTCTTGTCTTCGTTGGCTTGCTCCTAATTACAACTTCTCGCTTCCAACCATGAATTAGAGGTTCAAGGAAGAGCTGTCTAAGCCAATGGGGAGGGTCTCCTTTTAATTTGAAACGTTCTTTCTTGTCTATACTTGAGGAGGTTGGAAGCTCACCTTCATAATTTTCTCGAACAATTGGTAACGTCATTGCTTCGGTTGGTTCACCAACTGAAGGGAGCGCTCTTGAATCAAATACAGCTCGCTCACCTGATAGAGGAGGAGATTGAGGAGAATCAGTTTGAGTCTTTGACGAAGGAGATACTTTCTTGGATGGTTGGTAACTTTTCCGCACCGTTTCATAGGGAGCGAACTCCCCACCAAGAATTTTCCCGTTGAGCCAGAAGTTCATTTCAGGAGAGTACTTCGTGATGTTGTTCCTCTCCAGATATTTGCCAATCTCCCTTCCGGAACGGAACTTAGAACCATCAGGAGCGAAATAGTATATATCTGCTTTTCTTGTCTTCGTTGGCTTGCTCCTAATTACAACTTCTCGCTTCCACCCATGAATTAGAGGTTCAAGGAAGAGCTGTCTAAGCCAATGGGGAGGGTCTCCTTTTAATTTGAAACGTTCTTTCTTGTCTATACTTGAGGAGGTTGGAAGCTCACCTTCATAATTTTCTCGAACAATTGGTAACGTCATTGCTTCGGTTGGTTCACCAACTGAAGGGAGCGCTCTTGAATCAAATACAGCTCGCTCACCTGATAGAGGAGGAGATTGAGGAGAATCAGTTTGAGTCTTTGACGAAGGAGATACTTTCTTGGATGGTTGGTAACTTTTCCGCACCGTTTCATAGGGAGCGAACTCCCCACCAAGAATTTTCCCGTTGAGCCAGAAGTTCATTTCAGGAGAGTACTTGGTGATGTTGTTCCTCTCCAGATATTTGCCAATCTCCCTTCCGGAACGGAACTTAGAACCATCAGGAGCGAAATAGTATATATCTGCTTTTCTTGTCTTCGTTGGCTTGCTCCTAATTACAACTTCTCGCTTCCACCCATGAATTAGAGGTTCAAGGAAGAGCTGTCTAAGCCAATGGGGAGGGTCTCCTTTTAATTTGAAACGTTCTTTCTTGTCTATACTTGAGGAGGTTGGAAGCTCACCTTCATAATTTTCTCGAACAATTGGTAACGTCATTGCTTCGGTTGGTTCACCAACTGAAGGGAGCGCTCTTGAATCAAATACAGCTCGCTCACCTGATAGAGGAGGAGATTGAGGAGAATCAGTTTGAGTCTTTGACGAAGGAGATACTTTCTTGGATGGTTGGTAACTTTTCCGCACCGTTTCATAGGGAGCGAACTCCCCACCAAGAATTTTCCCGTTGAGCCAGAAGTTCATTTCAGGAGAGTACTTGGTGATGTTGTTCCTCTCCAGATATTTGCCAATCTCCCTTCCGGAACGGAACTTAGAACCATCAGGAGCGAAATAGTATATATCTGCTTTTCTTGTCTTCGTTGGCTTGCTCCTAATTACAACTTCTCGCTTCCACCCATGAATTAGAGGTTCAAGGAAGAGCTGTCTAAGCCAATGGGGAGGGTCTCCTTTTAATTTGAAACGTTCTTTCTTGTCTATACTTGAGGAGGTTGGAAGCTCACCTTCATAATTTTCTCGAACAATTGGTAACGTCATTGCTTCGGTTGGTTCACCAACTGAAGGGAGCGCTCTTGAATCAAATACAGCTCGCTCACCTGATAGAGGAGGAGATTGAGGAGAATCAGTTTGAGTCTTTGACGAAGGAGATACTTTCTTGGATGGTTGGTAACTTTTCCGCACCGTTTCATAGGGAGCGAACTCCCCACCAAGAATTTTCCCGTTGAGCCAGAAGTTCATTTCAGGAGAGTACTTGGTGATGTTGTTCCTCTCCAGATATTTGCCAATCTCCCTTCCGGAACGGAACTTAGAACCATCAGGAGCGAAATAGTATATATCTGCTTTTCTTGTCTTCGTTGGCTTGCTCCTAATTACAACTTCTCGCTTCCACCCATGAATTAGAGGTTCAAGGAAGAGCTGTCTAAGCCAATGGGGAGGGTCTCCTTTTAATTTGAAACGTTCTTTCTTGTCTATACTTGAGGAGGTTGGAAGCTCACCTTCATAATTTTCTCGAACAATTGGTAACGTCATTGCTTCGGTTGGTTCACCAACTGAAGGGAGCGCTCTTGAATCAAATACAGCTCGCTCACCTGATAGAGGAGGAGATTGAGGAGAATCAGTTTGAGTCTTTGACGAAGGAGATACTTTCTTGGATGGTTGGTAACTTTTCCGCACCGTTTCATAGGGAGCGAACTCCCCACCAAGAATTTTCCCGTTGAGCCAGAAGTTCATTTCAGGAGAGTACTTGGTGATGTTGTTCCTCTCCAGATATTTGCCAATCTCCCTTCCGGAACGGAACTTAGAACCATCAGGAGCGAAATAGTATATATCTGCTTTTCTTGTCTTCGTTGGCTTGCTCCTAATTACAACTTCTCGCTTCCACCCATGAATTAGAGGTTCAAGGAAGAGCTGTCTAAGCCAATGGGGAGGGTCTCCTTTTAATTTGAAACGTTCTTTCTTGTCTATACTTGAGGAGGTTGGAAGCTCACCTTCATAATTTTCTCGAACAATTGGTAACGTCATTGCTTCGGTTGGTTCACCAACTGAAGGGAGCGCTCTTGAATCAAATACAGCTCGCTCACCTGATAGAGGAGGAGATTGAGGAGAATCAGTTTGAGTCTTTGACGAAGGAGATACTTTCTTGGATGGTTGGTAACTTTTCCGCACCGTTTCATAGGGAGCGAACTCCCCACCAAGAATTTTCCCGTTGAGCCAGAAGTTCATTTCAGGAGAGTACTTGGTGATGTTGTTCCTCTCCAGATATTTGCCAATCTCCCTTCCGGAACGGAACTTAGAACCATCAGGAGCGAAATAGTATATATCTGCTTTTCTTGTCTTCGTTGGCTTGCTCCTAATTACAACTTCTCGCTTCCACCCATGAATTAGAGGTTCAAGGAAGAGCTGTCTAAGCCAATGGGGAGGGTCTCCTTTTAATTTGAAACGTTCTTTCTTGTCTATACTTGAGGAGGTTGGAAGCTCACCTTCATAATTTTCTCGAACAATTGGTAACGTCATTGCTTCGGTTGGTTCACCAACTGAAGGGAGCGCTCTTGAATCAAATACAGCTCGCTCACCTGATAGAGGAGGAGATTGAGGAGAATCAGTTTGAGTCTTTGACGAAGGAGATACTTTCTTGGATGGTTGGTAACTTTTCCGCACCGTTTCATAGGGAGCGAACTCCCCACCAAGAATTTTCCCGTTGAGCCAGAAGTTCATTTCAGGAGAGTACTTCGTGATGTTGTTCCTCTCCAGATATTTGCCAATCTCCCTTCCGGAACGGAACTTAGAACCATCAGGAGCGAAATAGTATATATCTGCTTTTCTTGTCTTCGTTGGCTTGCTCCTAATTACAACTTCTCGCTTCCAACCATGAATTAGAGGTTCAAGGAAGAGCTGTCTAAGCCAATGGGGAGGGTCTCCTTTTAATTTGAAACGTTCTTTCTTGTCTATACTTGAGGAGGTTGGAAGCTCACCTTCATAATTTTCTCGAACAATTGGTAACGTCATTGCTTCGGTTGGTTCACCAACTGAAGGGAGCGCTCTTGAATCAAATACAGCTCGCTCACCTGATAGAGGAGGAGATTGAGGAGAATCAGTTTGAGTCTTTGACGAAGGAGATACTTTCTTGGATGGTTGGTAACTTTTCCGCACCGTTTCATAGGGAGCGAACTCCCCACCAAGAATTTTCCCGTTGAGCCAGAAGTTCATTTCAGGAGAGTACTTCGTGATGTTGTTCCTCTCCAGATATTTGCCAATCTCCCTTCCGGAACGGAACTTAGAACCATCAGGAGCGAAATAGTATATATCTGCTTTTCTTGTCTTCGTTGGCTTGCTCCTAATTACAACTTCTCGCTTCCACCCATGAATTAGAGGTTCAAGGAAGAGCTGTCTAAGCCAATGGGGAGGGTCTCCTTTTAATTTGAAACGTTCTTTCTTGTCTATACTTGAGGAGGTTGGAAGCTCACCTTCATAATTTTCTCGAACAATTGGTAACGTCATTGCTTCGGTTGGTTCACCAACTGAAGGGAGCGCTCTTGAATCAAATACAGCTCGCTCACCTGATAGAGGAGGAGATTGAGGAGAATCAGTTTGAGTCTTTGACGAAGGAGATACTTTCTTGGATGGTTGGTAACTTTTCCGCACCGTTTCATAGGGAGCGAACTCCCCACCAAGAATTTTCCCGTTGAGCCAGAAGTTCATTTCAGGAGAGTACTTGGTGATGTTGTTCCTCTCCAGATATTTGCCAATCTCCCTTCCGGAACGGAACTTAGAACCATCAGGAGCGAAATAGTATATATCTGCTTTTCTTGTCTTCGTTGGCTTGCTCCTAATTACAACTTCTCGCTTCCACCCATGAATTAGAGGTTCAAGGAAGAGCTGTCTAAGCCAATGGGGAGGGTCTCCTTTTAATTTGAAACGTTCTTTCTTGTCTATACTTGAGGAGGTTGGAAGCTCACCTTCATAATTTTCTCGAACAATTGGTAACGTCATTGCTTCGGTTGGTTCACCAACTGAAGGGAGCGCTCTTGAATCAAATACAGCTCGCTCACCTGATAGAGGAGGAGATTGAGGAGAATCAGTTTGAGTCTTTGACGAAGGAGATACTTTCTTGGATGGTTGGTAACTTTTCCGCACCGTTTCATAGGGAGCGAACTCCCCACCAAGAATTTTCCCGTTGAGCCAGAAGTTCATTTCAGGAGAGTACTTCGTGATGTTGTTCCTCTCCAGATATTTGCCAATCTCCCTTCCGGAACGGAACTTAGAACCATCAGGAGCGAAATAGTATATATCTGCTTTTCTTGTCTTCGTTGGCTTGCTCCTAATTACAACTTCTCGCTTCCACCCATGAATTAGAGGTTCAAGGAAGAGCTGTCTAAGCCAATGGGGAGGGTCTCCTTTTAATTTGAAACGTTCTTTCTTGTCTATACTTGAGGAGGTTGGAAGCTCACCTTCATAATTTTCTCGAACAATTGGTAACGTCATTGCTTCGGTTGGTTCACCAACTGAAGGGAGCGCTCTTGAATCAAATACAGCTCGCTCACCTGATAGAGGAGGAGATTGAGGAGAATCAGTTTGAGTCTTTGACGAAGGAGATACTTTCTTGGATGGTTGGTAACTTTTCCGCACCGTTTCATAGGGAGCGAACTCCCCACCAAGAATTTTCCCGTTGAGCCAGAAGTTCATTTCAGGAGAGTACTTCGTGATGTTGTTCCTCTCCAGATATTTGCCAATCTCCCTTCCGGAACGGAACTTAGAACCATCAGGAGCGAAATAGTATATATCTGCTTTTCTTGTCTTCGTTGGCTTGCTCCTAATTACAACTTCTCGCTTCCACCCATGAATTAGAGGTTCAAGGAAGAGCTGTCTAAGCCAATGGGGAGGGTCTCCTTTTAATTTGAAACGTTCTTTCTTGTCTATACTTGAGGAGGTTGGAAGCTCACCTTCATAATTTTCTCGAACAATTGGTAACGTCATTGCTTCGGTTGGTTCACCAACTGAAGGGAGCGCTCTTGAATCAAATACAGCTCGCTCACCTGATAGAGGAGGAGATTGAGGAGAATCAGTTTGAGTCTTTGACGAAGGAGATACTTTCTTGGATGGTTGGTAACTTTTCCGCACCGTTTCATAGGGAGCGAACTCCCCACCAAGAATTTTCCCGTTGAGGCAGAAGTTCATTTCAGGAGAGTACTTGGTGATGTTGTTCCTCTCCAGATATTTGCCAATCTCCCTTCCGGAACGGAACTTAGAACCATCAGGAGCGAAATAGTATATATCTGCTTTTCTTGTCTTCGTTGGCTTGCTCCTAATTACAACTTCTCGCTTCCACCCATGAATTAGAGGTTCAAGGAAGAGCTGTCTAAGCCAATGGGGAGGGTCTCCTTTTAATTTGAAACGTTCTTTCTTGTCTATACTTGAGGAGGTTGGAAGCTCACCTTCATAATTTTCTCGAACAATTGGTAACGTCATTGCTTCGGTTGGTTCACCAACTGAAGGGAGCGCTCTTGAATCAAATACAGCTCGCTCACCTGATAGAGGAGGAGATTGAGGAGAATCAGTTTGAGTCTTTGACGAAGGAGATACTTTCTTGGATGGTTGGTAACTTTTCCGCACCGTTTCATAGGGAGCGAACTCCCCACCAAGAATTTTCCCGTTGAGCCAGAAGTTCATTTCAGGAGAGTACTTCGTGATGTTGTTCCTCTCCAGATATTTGCCAATCTCCCTTCCGGAACGGAACTTAGAACCATCAGGAGCGAAATAGTATATATCTGCTTTTCTTGTCTTCGTTGGCTTGCTCCTAATTACAACTTCTCGCTTCCACCCATGAATTAGAGGTTCAAGGAAGAGCTGTCTAAGCCAATGGGGAGGGTCTCCTTTTAATTTGAAACGTTCTTTCTTGTCTATACTTGAGGAGGTTGGAAGCTCACCTTCATAATTTTCTCGAACAATTGGTAACGTCATTGCTTCGGTTGGTTCACCAACTGAAGGGAGCGCTCTTGAATCAAATACAGCTCGCTCACCTGATAGAGGAGGAGATTGAGGAGAATCAGTTTGAGTCTTTGACGAAGGAGATACTTTCTTGGATGGTTGGTAACTTTTCCGCACCGTTTCATAGGGAGCGAACTCCCCACCAAGAATTTTCCCGTTGAGCCAGAAGTTCATTTCAGGAGAGTACTTGGTGATGTTGTTCCTCTCCAGATATTTGCCAATCTCCCTTCCGGAACGGAACTTAGAACCATCAGGAGCGAAATAGTATATATCTGCTTTTCTTGTCTTCGTTGGCTTGCTCCTAATTACAACTTCTCGCTTCCACCCATGAATTAGAGGTTCAAGGAAGAGCTGTCTAAGCCAATGGGGAGGGTCTCCTTTTAATTTGAAACGTTCTTTCTTGTCTATACTTGAGGAGGTTGGAAGCTCACCTTCATAATTTTCTCGAACAATTGGTAACGTCATTGCTTCGGTTGGTTCACCAACTGAAGGGAGCGCTCTTGAATCAAATACAGCTCGCTCACCTGATAGAGGAGGAGATTGAGGAGAATCAGTTTGAGTCTTTGACGAAGGAGATACTTTCTTGGATGGTTGGTAACTTTTCCGCACCGTTTCATAGGGAGCGAACTCCCCACCAAGAATTTTCCCGTTGAGCCAGAAGTTCATTTCAGGAGAGTACTTCGTGATGTTGTTCCTCTCCAGATATTTGCCAATCTCCCTTCCGGAACGGAACTTAGAACCATCAGGAGCGAAATAGTATATATCTGCTTTTCTTGTCTTCGTTGGCTTGCTCCTAATTACAACTTCTCGCTTCCACCCATGAATTAGAGGTTCAAGGAAGAGCTGTCTAAGCCAATGGGGAGGGTCTCCTTTTAATTTGAAACGTTCTTTCTTGTCTATACTTGAGGAGGTTGGAAGCTCACCTTCATAATTTTCTCGAACAATTGGTAACGTCATTGCTTCGGTTGGTTCACCAACTGAAGGGAGCGCTCTTGAATCAAATACAGCTCGCTCACCTGATAGAGGAGGAGATTGAGGAGAATCAGTTTGAGTCTTTGACGAAGGAGATACTTTCTTGGATGGTTGGTAACTTTTCCGCACCGTTTCATAGGGAGCGAACTCCCCACCAAGAATTTTCCCGTTGAGCCAGAAGTTCATTTCAGGAGAGTACTTCGTGATGTTGTTCCTCTCCAGATATTTGCCAATCTCCCTTCCGGAACGGAACTTAGAACCATCAGGAGCGAAATAGTATATATCTGCTTTTCTTGTCTTCGTTGGCTTGCTCCTAATTACAACTTCTCGCTTCCACCCATGAATTAGAGGTTCAAGGAAGAGCTGTCTAAGCCAATGGGGAGGGTCTCCTTTTAATTTGAAACGTTCTTTCTTGTTTATACTTGAGGAGGTTGGAAGCTCACCTTCATAATTTTCTCGAACAATTGGTAACGTCATTGCTTCGGTTGGTTCACCAACTGAAGGGAGCGCTCTTGAATCAAATACAGCTCGCTCACCTGATAGAGGAGGAGATTGAGGAGAATCAGTTTGAGTCTTTGACGAAGGAGATACTTTCTTGGATGGTTGGTAACTTTTCCGCACCGTTTCATAGGGAGCGAACTCCCCACCAAGAATTTTCCCGTTGAGCCAGAAGTTCATTTCAGGAGAGTACTTCGTGATGTTGTTCCTCTCCAGATATTTGCCAATCTCCCTTCCGGAACGGAACTTAGAACCATCAGGAGCGAAATAGTATATATCTGCTTTTCTTGTCTTCGTTGGCTTGCTCCTAATTACAACTTCTCGCTTCCACCCATGAATTAGAGGTTCAAGGAAGAGCTGTCTAAGCCAATGGGGAGGGTCTCCTTTTAATTTGAAACGTTCTTTCTTGTCTATACTTGAGGAGGTTGGAAGCTCACCTTCATAATTTTCTCGAACAATTGGTAACGTCATTGCTTCGGTTGGTTCACCAACTGAAGGGAGCGCTCTTGAATCAAATACAGCTCGCTCACCTGATAGAGGAGGAGATTGAGGAGAATCAGTTTGAGTCTTTGACGAAGGAGATACTTTCTTGGATGGTTGGTAACTTTTCCGCACCGTTTCATAGGGAGCGAACTCCCCACCAAGAATTTTCCCGTTGAGCCAGAAGTTCATTTCAGGAGAGTACTTCGTGATGTTGTTCCTCTCCAGATATTTGCCAATCTCCCTTCCGGAACGGAACTTAGAACCATCAGGAGCGAAATAGTATATATCTGCTTTTCTTGTCTTCGTTGGCTTGCTCCTAATTACAACTTCTCGCTTCCACCCATGAATTAGAGGTTCAAGGAAGAGCTGTCTAAGCCAATGGGGAGGGTCTCCTTTTAATTTGAAACGTTCTTTCTTGTCTATACTTGAGGAGGTTGGAAGCTCACCTTCATAATTTTCTCGAACAATTGGTAACGTCATTGCTTCGGTTGGTTCACCAACTGAAGGGAGCGCTCTTGAATCAAATACAGCTCGCTCACCTGATAGAGGAGGAGATTGAGGAGAATCAGTTTGAGTCTTTGACGAAGGAGATACTTTCTTGGATGGTTGGTAACTTTTCCGCACCGTTTCATAGGGAGCGAACTCCCCACCAAGAATTTTCCCGTTGAGCCAGAAGTTCATTTCAGGAGAGTACTTGGTGATGTTGTTCCTCTCCAGATATTTGCCAATCTCCCTTCCGGAACGGAACTTAGAACCATCAGGAGCGAAATAGTATATATCTGCTTTTCTTGTCTTCGTTGGCTTGCTCCTAATTACAACTTCTCGCTTCCACCCATGAATTAGAGGTTCAAGGAAGAGCTGTCTAAGCCAATGGGGAGGGTCTCCTTTTAATTTGAAACGTTCTTTCTTGTCTATACTTGAGGAGGTTGGAAGCTCACCTTCATAATTTTCTCGAACAATTGGTAACGTCATTGCTTCGGTTGGTTCACCAACTGAAGGGAGCGCTCTTGAATCAAATACAGCTCGCTCACCTGATAGAGGAGGAGATTGAGGAGAATCAGTTTGAGTCTTTGACGAAGGAGATACTTTCTTGGATGGTTGGTAACTTTTCCGCACCGTTTCATAGGGAGCGAACTCCCCACCAAGAATTTTCCCGTTGAACCAGAAGTTCATTTCAGGAGAGTACTTCGTGATGTTGTTCCTCTCCAGATATTTGCCAATCTCCCTTCCGGAACGGAACTTAGAACCATCAGGAGCGAAATAGTATATATCTGCTTTTCTTGTCTTCGTTGGCTTGCTCCTAATTACAACTTCTCGCTTCCACCCATGAATTAGAGGTTCAAGGAAGAGCTGTCTAAGCCAATGGGGAGGGTCTCCTTTTAATTTGAAACGTTCTTTCTTGTCTATACTTGAGGAGGTTGGAAGCTCACCTTCATAATTTTCTCGAACAATTGGTAACGTCATTGCTTCGGTTGGTTCACCAACTGAAGGGAGCGCTCTTGAATCAAATACAGCTCGCTCACCTGATAGAGGAGGAGATTGAGGAGAATCAGTTTGAGTCTTTGACGAAGGAGATACTTTCTTGGATGGTTGGTAACTTTTCCGCACCGTTTCATAGGGAGCGAACTCCCCACCAAGAATTTTCCCGTTGAGCCAGAAGTTCATTTCAGGAGAGTACTTCGTGATGTTGTTCCTCTCCAGATATTTGCCAATCTCCCTTCCGGAACGGAACTTAGAACCATCAGGAGCGAAATAGTATATATCTGCTTTTCTTGTCTTCGTTGGCTTGCTCCTAATTACAACTTCTCGCTTCCACCCATGAATTAGAGGTTCAAGGAAGAGCTGTCTAAGCCAATGGGGAGGGTCTCCTTTTAATTTGAAACGTTCTTTCTTGTCTATACTTGAGGAGGTTGGAAGCTCACCTTCATAATTTTCTCGAACAATTGGTAACGTCATTGCTTCGGTTGGTTCACCAACTGAAGGGAGCGCTCTTGAATCAAATACAGCTCGCTCACCTGATAGAGGAGGAGATTGAGGAGAATCAGTTTGAGTCTTTGACGAAGGAGATACTTTCTTGGATGGTTGGTAACTTTTCCGCACCGTTTCATAGGGAGCGAACTCCCCACCAAGAATTTTCCCGTTGAGCCAGAAGTTCATTTCAGGAGAGTACTTCGTGATGTTGTTCCTCTCCAGATATTTGCCAATCTCCCTTCCGGAACGGAACTTAGAACCATCAGGAGCGAAATAGTATATATCTGCTTTTCTTGTCTTCGTTGGCTTGCTCCTAATTACAACTTCTCGCTTCCACCCATGAATTAGAGGTTCAAGGAAGAGCTGTCTAAGCCAATGGGGAGGGTCTCCTTTTAATTTGAAACGTTCTTTCTTGTCTATACTTGAGGAGGTTGGAAGCTCACCTTCATAATTTTCTCGAACAATTGGTAACGTCATTGCTTCGGTTGGTTCACCAACTGAAGGGAGCGCTCTTGAATCAAATACAGCTCGCTCACCTGATAGAGGAGGAGATTGAGGAGAATCAGTTTGAGTCTTTGACGAAGGAGATACTTTCTTGGATGGTTGGTAACTTTTCCGCACCGTTTCATAGGGAGCGAACTCCCCACCAAGAATTTTCCCGTTGAGCCAGAAGTTCATTTCAGGAGAGTACTTCGTGATGTTGTTCCTCTCCAGATATTTGCCAATCTCCCTTCCGGAACGGAACTTAGAACCATCAGGAGCGAAATAGTATATATCTGCTTTTCTTGTCTTCGTTGGCTTGCTCCTAATTACAACTTCTCGCTTCCACCCATGAATTAGAGGTTCAAGGAAGAGCTGTCTAAGCCAATGGGGAGGGTCTCCTTTTAATTTGAAACGTTCTTTCTTGTCTATACTTGAGGAGGTTGGAAGCTCACCTTCATAATTTTCTCGAACAATTGGTAACGTCATTGCTTCGGTTGGTTCACCAACTGAAGGGAGCGCTCTTGAATCAAATACAGCTCGCTCACCTGATAGAGGAGGAGATTGAGGAGAATCAGTTTGAGTCTTTGACGAAGGAGATACTTTCTTGGATGGTTGGTAACTTTTCCGCACCGTTTCATAGGGAGCGAACTCCCCACCAAGAATTTTCCCGTTGAGCCAGAAGTTCATTTCAGGAGAGTACTTCGTGATGTTGTTCCTCTCCAGATATTTGCCAATCTCCCTTCCGGAACGGAACTTAGAACCATCAGGAGCGAAATAGTATATATCTGCTTTTCTTGTCTTCGTTGGCTTGCTCCTAATTACAACTTCTCGCTTCCACCCATGAATTAGAGGTTCAAGGAAGAGCTGTCTAAGCCAATGGGGAGGGTCTCCTTTTAATTTGAAACGTTCTTTCTTGTCTATACTTGAGGAGGTTGGAAGCTCACCTTCATAATTTTCTCGAACAATTGGTAACGTCATTGCTTCGGTTGGTTCACCAACTGAAGGGAGCGCTCTTGAATCAAATACAGCTCGCTCACCTGATAGAGGAGGAGATTGAGGAGAATCAGTTTGAGTCTTTGACGAAGGAGATACTTTCTTGGATGGTTGGTAACTTTTCCGCACCGTTTCATAGGGAGCGAACTCCCCACCAAGAATTTTCCCGTTGAGCCAGAAGTTCATTTCAGGAGAGTACTTCGTGATGTTGTTCCTCTCCAGATATTTGCCAATCTCCCTTCCGGAACGGAACTTAGAACCATCAGGAGCGAAATAGTATATATCTGCTTTTCTTGTCTTCGTTGGCTTGCTCCTAATTACAACTTCTCGCTTCCACCCATGATAGATAGATAGATAGATAGATAAAAGCCTTTATTCTCAAAATAATAATACAACAAATGAACAACAGTAATGGTTGACATGCACAAAATACAAGATACAAAATGAATCTGAAGTGGTGTTATTCAACCAAACAAGAAATTATTTGATTATCATACACTCTGAATTCAGCAACAGGCTGTTAAGGCATGGCCGGTTAGGCCGTCCGCCTTTGGAGTCGATTTATCTAATTAACAAATGTGGACACTAATGTACCGCTACAAAACTGTTTTTATTATCATATTTTACTTAATTATTATTTACTTATTTATTTTATTTTACATTCCTTCCCAGGTTAGATAATTTTATAATCTGATGGCATGGTTATTTTATATTTAACATATTATACATACATATTATACATATTTAACATAATACATAATTTATATTATTAATTTAACATTATACGTATTATAACTCGAAATATTTTTGTGTCATGTACCCACATATTATAAATTAGTTGTAGTTAAATTCTCGAATTAATATTTTCCTGTATTTCCAAGCAGTACTACAGTACCCAGCTAGCTTAGGCCAATGTTCCCTTTCATTCAACATCTGTATTAGGAGGTCTCTAGAAAATACTGCCATTCCGAACCATCTGGTTCGAAATTCACTCAACACAGGGCATTGCGCGACAAAATGACATATGTCCTCGGCTTCCATGCGGTTGCACATCGAACATAATTCTATTCTTCCCTCTATGCAGGGTTGGTAGTTAAGGGTTAACAATTCTGAACGGAGTTTAATTACCCATCTGGTTAATCCCAACCCAACGTCTTGGTTCATATCGGCGCATACTACATCGTGGTTGAGACATCGGTACAGGAGGTAGTGAGTAGTATTAGCAGCTCTTTCCATCCAATTCCGCTTCCAATCAACGCTTATACTTTGTATGAGATCCTTAATTGTGTTGTTGCTTAGGTTTTCAATCCTCAAGTCCACACCGTATTTTGCCCCAAGCTCCCTGATGTCCGCGAAACCGGTGGTGTCCGTTTGGGCTGCCGCCGTTGCCACTATTTTCGGGAATCTGTGGTCAGGCATTTTAAAAACTTTTTGGAGGTATTCAAGGTGCAACTTCAGGCAGTGCAGAAACAATGGGGCCAAACCTGTTTCCAAGTACAAGATGTAACGCGGTGCTCGGTCCGGCAGCCAGAACAATTTTCGGATGAAATACAATTGAACCCTTTCAATTTCATCGAACATTCTGTATCCAAAGACCTGGGCAGCATAACACAACATGGACCGGACGACCGCCATAAACACCTCCAAACGTGCCTTCAGTGGTAATTTTGTGTCCACTAGGAGTCTCTTCCACGCAACATTAATAGCAAGCCTGGCTGCCAGAACTCTTTGCTTAAGATGTAGGGCGTAAGATAGCCGTGGAGTCAGCGTAACTCCCAAGTACTTATACTGGTTCACCACCTCCACTTGCTGATCTTGGTAGTACCACCGCTCTCGCACCGCTAACCGCCCACCGCGACGGAACACCATGACTTTGGACTTTTTCAGGTTGACGATGAGGTTCCACATTTGACAATAGTCTTGAAGTGCCGAAATGTTACGCTGAAGGTCCTCTGGGCTTTCCGCCATCAATACCAAATCATCTGCGTAAGCCAAAATTGATATTTTCGTGCCATCCACATCAATTCCGAACGGGAGGACACTAACTACATCATTCAGGAAGAGTGAGAAAAGCATCGGGCTCAGCAGACACCCCTGCTTCAAGCCGTTCTCCACCCGGAAATAGTCTGTGACCTCACCACCTGTCCACACCGCCGCTCTTGTGTCTGTGTATAGGCTTCTAAGGGACCGAACCACTTTGGACGACAGACCTAAAGCAAGCAGCTTGAAGAAGAGTGCTTCCCTGCTGATAGTGTCAAAACAGGCCTTGAAGTCGACATAAAATGCATATAATTTATTTCCCCTCCTATGGAACCTCATATTAACCAACTTTGTGAGCACAAAAATACAATCAACAGTCGAGTAGCCCTTTCGGAATCCCATCTGATGTTCTTGCAAGATGTTTTCCCTCTCGACGAAGGAGCTGATTCTTTTTAGTATAAGGCCACTGTATATTTTGGAACAACAATTAATGAATGATAGACCCCTGTAATTTTCGGCCAACTCAGGGTCACCCCTCTTCAAAAGAGGATAAATTATAGAGTTTGCATAACACTGAGGGGCACTTCCAGTCCTGAACATCTCGTTGAACAAATCTAGTAACCGTTTCAAAAAGGGCTCAGGCGCATTTTTATAGAATTCATATGGTATCCTGTCCTCTCCAGGAGCTTTGCCATTTTTAAGCGCTCTAAGAACATCTTTTAGCTCTTCCATAGCAAAGTCGGAATCCTGCAAAGCGTTCTCTATCAGCGGCTCCGCGTATTGGATTGGTGTCCACGGGCACTCCGGGTTTAATAGCGCATAGAAGTGGGCAACCCAAGCATCCAGGTTAATCTCCCCTATGATGTGGCACTTACGACTTACGAAGCTCTTCATTAAATTCCAAAAATCTTTAGGGCCCACACACGAGCGCAGTTTTTCCACAATACCTTCATAGTACTCTTTAGCCTTCTTTAGACATAGTCTGTTGTAATTGTCTCGGGCCCCGCAGTAAGTATGTAAAATCAAGGTCGACTGAGAGTCTCTACTTATTTTGAGTAGGGCAAAGACTCTATCCCGGGCATTTTTGCACTGAGAGTCAAACCAGGGTTGTTTGTGCGCTTTTGTGCTGGCAGGTTTTCGCTCTGGGTCATACTTTGCTGCTTCTCTAATGCAACTGACGAGCATATTTGATTTTTCTTCTATCTCCATACATGGGGGGCGATCACGCATAAGTTGCTCGAGGCTATCTTTGTACTTCCTTGCACGATTCTCCCTCCATATCAGCCTAGGCAGAAATGAGCCACCGCGAGTACCACCGACTGACCCTACTCGCATTGTAAACGTTATTGGTAGGTGGTCAGAAAAATGCTGCGTCTCAACGGAAAAATCACACACGTCATCCAAACAGGTAATTGACACTGCACAATAATCTATTACCGACCTTCCCTGATTTGAAACGTACGTAAAGCTGCCGTCTGGGTCGCCGCGCGATCTTCCGTTCAGTACTACCAACTGATTGTTCTCGAATAGTTCCAATAATCTTTTTCCATTTGCGTTTAGTACAACATCTCTCGAATTGCGCTTGTATTCGTAGTTCTTGAGCTCCAGCTCTTCTTTCACCGACGAGAAGTCCTGTTCCAACCCGATTCTCCCATTCAAATCTCCACAAATAATGATGTTTCTGGGTGGACCCTCAGATAGCCATGCCTCTAAACTCATAAAATCATTACTCCAGTTATTACAATTAAGGTATGTAGGTAATATTGTAACTGAACTATTTCTTATTTGCATTTCTATTAAAATATTCCGCCCTATTTTTTCGGCCTTGACCATTCTATTCAGTTCTTCGCTCTTCAATATCCCACACAGACAGCCTCCACTTGCCCTACCATTAAGCGAATTTTTATTAGCACCAATCCAAATCAGGTTATATTCCGGGAACAATTGTTCGTATTTTTCAAGATCCTCCCCAACTACATGAGTTTCAAGAAGAGAGAACACACTATAATTTTTAACAAATTTTATAAATTGAATTATATTTTTATTTCGATTTAAGCCATTAATATTGTACGATAGTACCGTAAGCTCCTTTGCAGGGGGTTCCTCCGAAATCGTGGGGCCATCCAGTCAATCCGCCAGGCTCGCCGATTCGCCTACTCGTGATGGTGACAGCGACGTGTTCTCTCGAAGGTGAAGCTCCACCTCCTCACGCGTTTTTTCCAAGAAGCCGCAGAGGACCCCAAAGCCGGCCGGGCCGCTGCAGCCGAGCCCCACAGCATCGTTCCAGGAAAAGACGAAGTCCCTCCAGGAAAGCCTGTCCGCGTTCAGCCTGATTCGCTCTCCTCCGTTCTTTTTTCGGATGATTTTTCGAAGTTTTAAAAGTTTGGATCTATTCAGCCTAATCCTTTCCGGGTAATCCTGGTCGATACTGATTCCAGTTCTTCCCGATAGGTGTCCAGTGTGACTCAAAACCCTCCACTTATCCTCGGCCCGCAGAAACGTGACGATCACAAACCCGCCTCCTGTAGTTCCCGCGCTTGAGTAAGCCACCGTGAAGGCCTCGGCAGGAATGCATACCTTCAGGACGTCCCGAAAAAATGTAGCTAACTCATTGGGAGAAACATTTTTTTCTTTGAAAGATAGGCCCCTAATTATTATATTGTTTCTCCTAGCCCGCTTCTCCATTTCTTCAAATCTATCAGATAGCCTTAGGTGTTCAGTTTTTAGCCATTCAAACTGTCGCTTCATGTCCTCATTCTCCTGCTTCAGCAGACTTATGTCCTCGTTCATTGCTTTAATATCGGCTCGGATTAGTTGGACGTCTTCCTTTGTTGCCAGCCTCGCCGCCAAGACCTCATTTTTACTATCAATGAGGGTGCTCAACTCTCGCAAGAGGTCCTCTTTAGCTAACATAGTGGTTTTCTTTTTGGCCAGCGGGTCCGAGCCGTCCTCAGCTCTATCCCGTTTCCTAGATAAAACCGGCGGGTTAGGTTGACTCGATGATTGCCCGAAGTAACTGTCAATTCGATTTTGACTCATACGCGCGCAGGGGGTTATCCACGGGGTCGGAAGAAAGATGAATGAATGAATGAATGAAAGAAAGTTTATTCCAAAAAAAAAATAAAGAAATTACAAAAAAAAATATCATAATTGTAAATTAATACGGCAACACAAAGGAAAAATTATAGTATATTTATACAATGGAATATACCACACGAACCATAGGGTATGACCCTGTGCGGTTCGGGGGAGTTGAGTTAAACAAGTAATATTACCTAATACACCATTTTTACAGAAACGACCCGAAAGTGATCAGATGAAGAAAATAAAGATGCAAAAAAAGGATATCTAAATTAGAATAAATTTCTATGGACCCAAGTGACAATCCCAAACGAATTTGATGGATAGAATACAATCATTATATAGGTATGTAAAGATAAACACCATTAGAAGCAGAATACAAACATTATATAGGTATGTAAAGATAAACACCATTAGAAGCAAAATAACAGACAAAATCATGACACATAAACACTAGTCAGTAAAGATGCAGCACGTCCGTTATGAACGAGGTTCCCGTGCACCAGGACTACTACGCCTCAACTCCTTTGCGTACGTTGGGATAGTATAACGCGTTCTGGTAAGGCGCTACCTTATTTACCGTCAACGCTGGCTGCACTGGGCGTGCGCATTCGCCGGTGTCCCCCACCGAACCACTTGTTGACGTTACGAGCTTCGGGGTCAACGCTTATCAACCGTTCGATCCCAATTCTTCCTACTGCTTACGATTTATAGCTAATTTGTTCAATTAATAATGAGGCGAGATGCGCACTTACACTAGTTCCTGCAGAGTACACGTCGAACACAGCATCAAACTGACTCGTACACACGAAAATTCGACCACGAACTGTTCAATAGTCACACAAAACAATAACACCTTCACGGAGCCGATGTTGCTCGTGTCACGGCCTGCGACCAACTCCTTCCACCCATGAATTAGAGGTTCAAGGAAGAGCTGTCTAAGCCAATGGGGAGGGTCTCCTTTTAATTTGAAACGTTCTTTCTTGTCTATACTTGAGGAGGTTGGAAGCTCACCTTCATAATTTTCTCGAACAATTGGTAACGTCATTGCTTCGGTTGGTTCACCAACTGAAGGGAGCGCTCTTGAATCAAATACAGCTCGCTCACCTGATAGAGGAGGAGATTGAGGAGAATCAGTTTGAGTCTTTGACGAAGGAGATACTTTCTTGGATGGTTGGTAACTTTTCCGCACCGTTTCATAGGGAGCGAACTCCCCACCAAGAATTTTCCCGTTAAACCAGAAGTTCATTTCAGGACGGTACTTGGTGATGTTGTTCCTCTCCAGATATTTGCCAATCTCCCTTCCGGAACGGAACTTAGAACCATCAGGAGCGAAATAGTATATATCTGCTTTTCTTGTCTTCGTTGGCTTGCTCCTAATTACAACTTCTCGCTTCCACCCATGAATTAGAGGTTCAAGGAAGAGCTGTCTAAGCCAATGGGGAGGGTCTCCTTTTAATTTGAAACGTTCTTTCTTGTCTATACTTGAGGAGGTTGGAAGCTCACCTTCATAATTTTCTCGAACAATTGGTAACGTCATTGCTTCGGTTGGTTCACCAACTGAAGGGAGCGCTCTTGAATCAAATACAGCTCGCTCACCTGATAGAGGAGGAGATTGAGGAGAATCAGTTTGAGTCTTTGACGAAGGAGATACTTTCTTGGATGGTTGGTAACTTTTCCGCACCGTTTCATAGGGAGCGAACTCCCCACCAAGAATTTTCCCGTTGAACCAGAAGTTCATTTCAGGAGAGTACGTCGTGATGTTGTTCCTCTCCAGATATTTGCCAATCTCCCTTCCGGAACGGAACTTAGAACCATCAGGAGCGAAATAGTATATATCTGCTTTTCTTGTCTTCGTTGGCTTGCTCCTAATTACAACTTCTCGCTTCCACCCATGAATTAGAGGTTCAAGGAAGAGCTGTCTAAGCCAATGGGGAGGGTCTCCTTTTAATTTGAAACGTTCTTTCTTGTCTATACTTGAGGAGGTTGGAAGCTCACCTTCATAATTTTCTCGAACAATTGGTAACGTCATTGCTTCGGTTGGTTCACCAACTGAAGGGAGCGCTCTTGAATCAAATACAGCTCGCTCACCTGATAGAGGAGGAGATTGAGGAGAATCAGTTTGAGTCTTTGACGAAGGAGATACTTTCTTGGATGGTTGGTAACTTTTCCGCACCGTTTCATAGGGAGCGAACTCCTCACCAAGAATTTTCCCGTTGAGCCAGAAGTTCATTTCAGGAGAGTACTTCGTGATGTTGTTCCTCTCCAGATATTTGCCAATCTCCCTTCCGGAACGGAACTTAGAACCATCAGGAGCGAAATAGTATATATCTGCTTTTCTTGTCTTCGTTGGCTTGCTCCTAATTACAACTTCTCGCTTCCACCCATGAATTAGAGGTTCAAGGAAGAGCTGTCTAAGCCAATGGGGAGGGTCTCCTTTTAATTTGAAACGTTCTTTCTTGTCTATACTTGAGGAGGTTGGAAGCTCACCTTCATAATTTTCTCGAACAATTGGTAACGTCATTGCTTCGGTTGGTTCACCAACTGAAGGGAGCGCTCTTGAATCAAATACAGCTCGCTCACCTGATAGAGGAGGAGATTGAGGAGAATCAGTTTGAGTCTTTGACGAAGGAGATACTTTCTTGGATGGTTGGTAACTTTTCCGCACCGTTTCATAGGGAGCGAACTCCCCACCAAGAATTTTCCCGTTAAACCAGAAGTTCATTTCAGGACGGTACTTGGTGATGTTGTTCCTCTCCAGATATTTGCCAATCTCCCTTCCGGAACGGAACTTAGAACCATCAGGAGCGAAATAGTATATATCTGCTTTTCTTGTCTTCGTTGGCTTGCTCCTAATTACAACTTCTCGCTTCCACCCATGAATTAGAGGTTCAAGGAAGAGCTGTCTAAGCCAATGGGGAGGGTCTCCTTTTAATTTGAAACGTTCTTTCTTGTCTATACTTGAGGAGGTTGGAAGCTCACCTTCATAATTTTCTCGAACAATTGGTAACGTCATTGCTTCGGTTGGTTCACCAACTGAAGGGAGCGCTCTTGAATCAAATACAGCTCGCTCACCTGATAGAGGAGGAGATTGAGGAGAATCAGTTTGAGTCTTTGACGAAGGAGATACTTTCTTGGATGGTTGGTAACTTTTCCGCACCGTTTCATAGGGAGCGAACTCCCCACCAAGAATTTTCCCGTTGAGCCAGAAGTTCATTTCAGGAGAGTACTTCGTGATGTTGTTCCTCTCCAGATATTTGCCAATCTCCCTTCCGGAACGGAACTTAGAACCATCAGGAGCGAAATAGTATATATCTGCTTTTCTTGTCTTCGTTGGCTTGCTCCTAATTACAACTTCTCGCTTCCACCCATGAATTAGAGGTTCAAGGAAGAGCTGTCTAAGCCAATGGGGAGGGTCTCCTTTTAATTTGAAACGTTCTTTCTTGTCTATACTTGAGGAGGTTGGAAGCTCACCTTCATAATTTTCTCGAACAATTGGTAACGTCATTGCTTCGGTTGGTTCACCAACTGAAGGGAGCGCTCTTGAATCAAATACAGCTCGCTCACCTGATAGAGGAGGAGATTGAGGAGAATCAGTTTGAGTCTTTGACGAAGGAGATAGTTTCTTGGATGGTTGGTAACTTTTCCGCACCGTTTCATAGGGAGCGAACTCCCCACCAAGAATTTTCCCGTTGAGCCAGAAGTTCATTTCAGGAGAGTACTTCGTGATGTTGTTCCTCTCCAGATATTTGCCAATCTCCCTTCCGGAACGGAACTTAGAACCATCAGGAGCGAAATAGTATATATCTGCTTTTCTTGTCTTCGTTGGCTTGCTCCTAATTACAACTTCTCGCTTCCACCCATGAATAGGTTCAAGGAAGAGCTGTCTAAGCCAATGGGGAGGGTCTCCTTTTAATTTGAAACGTTCTTTCTTGTCTATACTTGAGGAGGTTGGAAGCTCACCTTCATAATTTTCTCGAACAATTGGTAACGTCATTGCTTCGGTTGGTTCACCAACTGAAGGGAGCGCTCTTGAATCAAATACAGCTCGCTCACCTGATAGAGGAGGAGATTGAGGAGAATCAGTTTGAGTCTTTGACGAAGGAGATACTTTCTTGGATGGTTGGTAACTTTTCCGCACCGTTTCATAGGGAGCGAACTCCCCACCAAGAATTTTCCCGTTGAGCCAGAAGTTCATTTCAGGAGAGTACTTCGTGATGTTGTTCCTCTCCAGATATTTGCCAATCTCCCTTCCGGAACGGAACTTAGAACCATCAGGAGCGAAATAGTATATATCTGCTTTTCTTGTCTTCGTTGGCTTGCTCCTAATTACAACTTCTCGCTTCCACCCATGAATTAGAGGTTCAAGGAAGAGCTGTCTAAGCCAATGGGGAGGGTCTCCTTTTAATTTGAAACGTTCTTTCTTGTCTATACTTGAGGAGGTTGGAAGCTCACCTTCATAATTTTCTCGAACAATTGGTAACGTCATTGCTTCGGTTGGTTCACCAACTGAAGGGAGCGCTCTTGAATCAAATACAGCTCGCTCACCTGATAGAGGAGGAGATTGAGGAGAATCAGTTTGAGTCTTTGACGAAGGAGATACTTTCTTGGATGGTTGGTAACTTTTCCGCACCGTTTCATAGGGAGCGAACTCCCCACCAAGAATTTTCCCGTTAAACCAGAAGTTCATTTCAGGACGGTACTTGGTGATGTTGTTCCTCTCCAGATATTTGCCAATCTCCCTTCCGGAACGGAACTTAGAACCATCAGGAGCGAAATAGTATATATCTGCTTTTCTTGTCTTCGTTGGCTTGCTCCTAATTACAACTTCTCGCTTCCACCCATGAATTAGAGGTTCAAGGAAGAGCTGTCTAAGCCAATGGGGAGGGTCTCCTTTTAATTTGAAACGTTCTTTCTTGTCTATACTTGAGGAGGTTGGAAGCTCACCTTCATAATTTTCTCGAACAATTGGTAACGTCATTGCTTCGGTTGGTTCACCAACTGAAGGGAGCGCTCTTGAATCAAATACAGCTCGCTCACCTGATAGAGGAGGAGATTGAGGAGAATCAGTTTGAGTCTTTGACGAAGGAGATACTTTCTTGGATGGTTGGTAACTTTTCCGCACCGTTTCATAGGGAGCGAACTCCCCACCAAGAATTTTCCCGTTGAGCCAGAAGTTCATTTCAGGAGAGTACTTCGTGATGTTGTTCCTCTCCAGATATTTGCCAATCTCCCTTCCGGAACGGAACTTAGAACCATCAGGAGCGAAATAGTATATATCTGCTTTTCTTGTCTTCGTTGGCTTGCTCCTAATTACAACTTCTCGCTTCCACCCATGAATTAGAGGTTCAAGGAAGAGCTGTCTAAGCCAATGGGGAGGGTCTCCTTTTAATTTGAAACGTTCTTTCTTGTCTATACTTGAGGAGGTTGGAAGCTCACCTTCATAATTTTCTCGAACAATTGGTAACGTCATTGCTTCGGTTGGTTCACCAACTGAAGGGAGCGCTCTTGAATCAAATACAGCTCGCTCACCTGATAGAGGAGGAGATTGAGGAGAATCAGTTTGAGTCTTTGACGAAGGAGATACTTTCTTGGATGGTTGGTAACTTTTCCGCACCGTTTCATAGGGAGCGAACTCCCCACCAAGAATTTTCCCGTTAAACCAGAAGTTCATTTCAGGACGGTACTTGGTGATGTTGTTCCTCTCCAGATATTTGCCAATCTCCCTTCCGGAACGGAACTTAGAACCATCAGGAGCGAAATAGTATATATCTGCTTTTCTTGTCTTCGTTGGCTTGCTCCTAATTACAACTTCTCGCTTCCACCCATGAATTAGAGGTTCAAGGAAGAGCTGTCTAAGCCAATGGGGAGGGTCTCCTTTTAATTTGAAACGTTCTTTCTTGTCTATACTTGAGGAGGTTGGAAGCTCACCTTCATAATTTTCTCGAACAATTGGTAACGTCATTGCTTCGGTTGGTTCACCAACTGAAGGGAGCGCTCTTGAATCAAATACAGCTCGCTCACCTGATAGAGGAGGAGATTGAGGAGAATCAGTTTGAGTCTTTGACGAAGGAGATACTTTCTTGGATGGTTGGTAACTTTTCCGCACCGTTTCATAGGGAGCGAACTCCCCACCAAGAATTTTCCCGTTAAACCAGAAGTTCATTTCAGGACGGTACTTGGTGATGTTGTTCCTCTCCAGATATTTGCCAATCTCCCTTCCGGAACGGAACTTAGAACCATCAGGAGCGAAATAGTATATATCTGCTTTTCTTGTCTTCGTTGGCTTGCTCCTAATTACAACTTCTCGCTTCCACCCATGAATTAGAGGTTCAAGGAAGAGCTGTCTAAGCCAATGGGGAGGGTCTCCTTTTAATTTGAAACGTTCTTTCTTGTCTATACTTGAGGAGGTTGGAAGCTCACCTTCATAATTTTCTCGAACAATTGGTAACGTCATTGCTTCGGTTGGTTCACCAACTGAAGGGAGCGCTCTTGAATCAAATACAGCTCGCTCACCTGATAGAGGAGGAGATTGAGGAGAATCAGTTTGAGTCTTTGACGAAGGAGATACTTTCTTGGATGGTTGGTAACTTTTCCGCACCGTTTCATAGGGAGCGAACTCCCCACCAAGAATTTTCCCGTTGAGCCAGAAGTTCATTTCAGGAGAGTACTTCGTGATGTTGTTCCTCTCCAGATATTTGCCAATCTCCCTTCCGGAACGGAACTTAGAACCATCAGGAGCGAAATAGTATATATCTGCTTTTCTTGTCTTCGTTGGCTTGCTCCTAATTACAACTTCTCGCTTCCACCCATGAATTAGAGGTTCAAGGAAGAGCTGTCTAAGCCAATGGGGAGGGTCTCCTTTTAATTTGAAACGTTCTTTCTTGTCTATACTTGAGGAGGTTGGAAGCTCACCTTCATAATTTTCTCGAACAATTGGTAACGTCATTGCTTCGGTTGGTTCACCAACTGAAGGGAGCGCTCTTGAATCAAATACAGCTCGCTCACCTGATAGAGGAGGAGATTGAGGAGAATCAGTTTGAGTCTTTGACGAAGGAGATACTTTCTTGGATGGTTGGTAACTTTTCCGCACCGTTTCATAGGGAGCGAACTCCCCACCAAGAATTTTCCCGTTGAGCCAGAAGTTCATTTCAGGAGAGTACTTCGTGATGTTGTTCCTCTCCAGATATTTGCCAATCTCCCTTCCGGAACGGAACTTAGAACCATCAGGAGCGAAATAGTATATATCTGCTTTTCTTGTCTTCGTTGGCTTGCTCCTAATTACAACTTCTCGCTTCCACCCATGAATTAGAGGTTCAAGGAAGAGCTGTCTAAGCCAATGGGGAGGGTCTCCTTTTAATTTGAAACGTTCTTTCTTGTCTATACTTGAGGAGGTTGGAAGCTCACCTTCATAATTTTCTCGAACAATTGGTAACGTCATTGCTTCGGTTGGTTCACCAACTGAAGGGAGCGCTCTTGAATCAAATACAGCTCGCTCACCTGATAGAGGAGGAGATTGAGGAGAATCAGTTTGAGTCTTTGACGAAGGAGATACTTTCTTGGATGGTTGGTAACTTTTCCGCACCGTTTCATAGGGAGCGAACTCCCCACCAAGAATTTTCCCGTTGAGCCAGAAGTTCATTTCAGGAGAGTACTTCGTGATGTTGTTCCTCTCCAGATATTTGCCAATCTCCCTTCCGGAACGGAACTTAGAACCATCAGGAGCGAAATAGTATATATCTGCTTTTCTTGTCTTCGTTGGCTTGCTCCTAATTACAACTTCTCGCTTCCACCCATGAATTAGAGGTTCAAGGAAGAGCTGTCTAAGCCAATGGGGAGGGTCTCCTTTTAATTTGAAACGTTCTTTCTTGTCTATACTTGAGGAGGTTGGAAGCTCACCTTCATAATTTTCTCGAACAATTGGTAACGTCATTGCTTCGGTTGGTTCACCAACTGAAGGGAGCGCTCTTGAATCAAATACAGCTCGCTCACCTGATAGAGGAGGAGATTGAGGAGAATCAGTTTGAGTCTTTGACGAAGGAGATACTTTCTTGGATGGTTGGTAACTTTTCCGCACCGTTTCATAGGGAGCGAACTCCCCACCAAGAATTTTCCCGTTAAACCAGAAGTTCATTTCAGGACGGTACTTGGTGATGTTGTTACTCTCCAGATATTTGCCAATCTCCCTTCCGGAACGGAACTTAGAACCATCAGGAGCGAAATAGTATATATCTGCTTTTCTTGTCTTCGTTGGCTTGCTCCTAATTACAACTTCTCGCTTCCACCCATGAATTAGAGGTTCAAGGAAGAGCTGTCTAAGCCAATGGGGAGGGTCTCCTTTTAATTTGAAACGTTCTTTCTTGTCTATACTTGAGGAGGTTGGAAGCTCACCTTCATAATTTTCTCGAACAATTGGTAACGTCATTGCTTCGGTTGGTTCACCAACTGAAGGGAGCGCTCTTGAATCAAATACAGCTCGCTCACCTGATAGAGGAGGAGATTGAGGAGAATCAGTTTGAGTCTTTGACGAAGGAGATACTTTCTTGGATGGTTGGTAACTTTTCCGCACCGTTTCATAGGGAGCGAACTCCCCACCAAGAATTTTCCCGTTGAGCCAGAAGTTCATTTCAGGAGAGTACTTCGTGATGTTGTTCCTCTCCAGATATTTGCCAATCTCCCTTCCGGAACGGAACTTAGAACCATCAGGAGCGAAATAGTATATATCTGCTTTTCTTGTCTTCGTTGGCTTGCTCCTAATTACAACTTCTCGCTTCCACCCATGAATTAGAGGTTCAAGGAAGAGCTGTCTAAGCCAATGGGGAGGGTCTCCTTTTAATTTGAAACGTTCTTTCTTGTCTATACTTGAGGAGGTTGGAAGCTCACCTTCATAATTTTCTCGAACAATTGGTAACGTCATTGCTTCGGTTGGTTCACCAACTGAAGGGAGCGCTCTTGAATCAAATACAGCTCGCTCACCTGATAGAGGAGGAGATTGAGGAGAATCAGTTTGAGTCTTTGACGAAGGAGATACTTTCTTGGATGGTTGGTAACTTTTCCGCACCGTTTCATAGGGAGCGAACTCCCCACCAAGAATTTTCCCGTTAAACCAGAAGTTCATTTCAGGACGGTACTTGGTGATGTTGTTCCTCTCCAGATATTTGCCAATCTCCCTTCCGGAACGGAACTTAGAACCATCAGGAGCGAAATAGTATATATCTGCTTTTCTTGTCTTCGTTGGCTTGCTCCTAATTACAACTTCTCGCTTCCACCCATGAATTAGAGGTTCAAGGAAGAGCTGTCTAAGCCAATGGGGAGGGTCTCCTTTTAATTTGAAACGTTCTTTCTTGTCTATACTTGAGGAGGTTGGAAGCTCACCTTCATAATTTTCTCGAACAATTGGTAACGTCATTGCTTCGGTTGGTTCACCAACTGAAGGGAGCGCTCTTGAATCAAATACAGCTCGCTCACCTGATAGAGGAGGAGATTGAGGAGAATCAGTTTGAGTCTTTGACGAAGGAGATACTTTCTTGGATGGTTGGTAACTTTTCCGCACCGTTTCATAGGGAGCGAACTCCCCACCAAGAATTTTCCCGTTGAGCCAGAAGTTCATTTCAGGAGAGTACTTCGTGATGTTGTTCCTCTCCAGATATTTGCCAATCTCCCTTCCGGAACGGAACTTAGAACCATCAGGAGCGAAATAGTATATATCTGCTTTTCTTGTCTTCGTTGGCTTGCTCCTAATTACAACTTCTCGCTTCCACCCATGAATTAGAGGTTCAAGGAAGAGCTGTCTAAGCCAATGGGGAGGGTCTCCTTTTAATTTGAAACGTTCTTTCTTGTCTATACTTGAGGAGGTTGGAAGCTCACCTTCATAATTTTCTCGAACAATTGGTAACGTCATTGCTTCGGTTGGTTCACCAACTGAAGGGAGCGCTCTTGAATCAAATACAGCTCGCTCACCTGATAGAGGAGGAGATTGAGGAGAATCAGTTTGAGTCTTTGACGAAGGAGATACTTTCTTGGATGGTTGGTAACTTTTCCGCACCGTTTCATAGGGAGCGAACTCCCCACCAAGAATTTTCCCGTTGAGCCAGAAGTTCATTTCAGGAGAGTACTTCGTGATGTTGTTCCTCTCCAGATATTTGCCAATCTCCCTTCCGGAACGGAACTTAGAACCATCAGGAGCGAAATAGTATATATCTGCTTTTCTTGTCTTCGTTGGCTTGCTCCTAATTACAACTTCTCGCTTCCACCCATGAATTAGAGGTTCAAGGAAGAGCTGTCTAAGCCAATGGGGAGGGTCTCCTTTTAATTTGAAACGTTCTTTCTTGTCTATACTTGAGGAGGTTGGAAGCTCACCTTCATAATTTTCTCGAACAATTGGTAACGTCATTGCTTCGGTTGGTTCACCAACTGAAGGGAGCGCTCTTGAATCAAATACAGCTCGCTCACCTGATAGAGGAGGAGATTGAGGAGAATCAGTTTGAGTCTTTGACGAAGGAGATACTTTCTTGGATGGTTGGTAACTTTTCCGCACCGTTTCATAGGGAGCGAACTCCCCACCAAGAATTTTCCCGTTGAGCCAGAAGTTCATTTCAGGAGAGTACTTCGTGATGTTGTTCCTCTCCAGATATTTGCCAATCTCCCTTCCGGAACGGAACTTAGAACCATCAGGAGCGAAATAGTATATATCTGCTTTTCTTGTCTTCGTTGGCTTGCTCCTAATTACAACTTCTCGCTTCCACCCATGAATTAGAGGTTCAAGGAAGAGCTGTCTAAGCCAATGGGGAGGGTCTCCTTTTAATTTGAAACGTTCTTTCTTGTCTATACTTGAGGAGGTTGGAAGCTCACCTTCATAATTTTCTCGAACAATTGGTAACGTCATTGCTTCGGTTGGTTCACCAACTGAAGGGAGCGCTCTTGAATCAAATACAGCTCGCTCACCTGATAGAGGAGGAGATTGAGGAGAATCAGTTTGAGTCTTTGACGAAGGAGATACTTTCTTGGATGGTTGGTAACTTTTCCGCACCGTTTCATAGGGAGCGAACTCCCCACCAAGAATTTTCCCGTTGAGCCAGAAGTTCATTTCAGGAGAGTACTTCGTGATGTTGTTCCTCTCCAGATATTTGCCAATCTCCCTTCCGGAACGGAACTTAGAACCATCAGGAGCGAAATAGTATATATCTGCTTTTCTTGTCTTCGTTGGCTTGCTCCTAATTACAACTTCTCGCTTCCACCCATGAATTAGAGGTTCAAGGAAGAGCTGTCTAAGCCAATGGGGAGGGTCTCCTTTTAATTTGAAACGTTCTTTCTTGTCTATACTTGAGGAGGTTGGAAGCTCACCTTCATAATTTTCTCGAACAATTGGTAACGTCATTGCTTCGGTTGGTTCACCAACTGAAGGGAGCGCTCTTGAATCAAATACAGCTCGCTCACCTGATAGAGGAGGAGATTGAGGAGAATCAGTTTGAGTCTTTGACGAAGGAGATACTTTCTTGGATGGTTGGTAACTTTTCCGCACCGTTTCATAGGGAGCGAACTCCCCACCAAGAATTTTCCCGTTGAGCCAGAAGTTCATTTCAGGAGAGTACTTCGTGATGTTGTTCCTCTCCAGATATTTGCCAATCTCCCTTCCGGAACGGAACTTAGAACCATCAGGAGCGAAATAGTATATATCTGCTTTTCTTGTCTTCGTTGGCTTGCTCCTAATTACAACTTCTCGCTTCCACCCATGAATTAGAGGTTCAAGGAAGAGCTGTCTAAGCCAATGGGGAGGGTCTCCTTTTAATTTGAAACGTTCTTTCTTGTCTATACTTGAGGAGGTTGGAAGCTCACCTTCATAATTTTCTCGAACAATTGGTAACGTCATTGCTTCGGTTGGTTCACCAACTGAAGGGAGCGCTCTTGAATCAAATACAGCTCGCTCACCTGATAGAGGAGGAGATTGAGGAGAATCAGTTTGAGTCTTTGACGAAGGAGATACTTTCTTGGATGGTTGGTAACTTTTCCGCACCGTTTCATAGGGAGCGAACTCCCCACCAAGAATTTTCCCGTTGAGCCAGAAGTTCATTTCAGGAGAGTACTTCGTGATGTTGTTCCTCTCCAGATATTTGCCAATCTCCCTTCCGGAACGGAACTTAGAACCATCAGGAGCGAAATAGTATATATCTGCTTTTCTTGTCTTCGTTGGCTTGCTCCTAATTACAACTTCTCGCTTCCACCCATGAATTAGAGGTTCAAGGAAGAGCTGTCTAAGCCAATGGGGAGGGTCTCCTTTTAATTTGAAACGTTCTTTCTTGTCTATACTTGAGGAGGTTGGAAGCTCACCTTCATAATTTTCTCGAACAATTGGTAACGTCATTGCTTCGGTTGGTTCACCAACTGAAGGGAGCGCTCTTGAATCAAATACAGCTCGCTCACCTGATAGAGGAGGAGATTGAGGAGAATCAGTTTGAGTCTTTGACGAAGGAGATACTTTCTTGGATGGTTGGTAACTTTTCCGCACCGTTTCATAGGGAGCGAACTCCCCACCAAGAATTTTCCCGTTGAACCAGAAGTTCATTTCAGGAGAGTACGTCGTGATGTTGTTCCTCTCCAGATATTTGCCAATCTCCCTTCCGGAACGGAACTTAGAACCATCAGGAGCGAAATAGTATATATCTGCTTTTCTTGTCTTCGTTGGCTTGCTCCTAATTACAACTTCTCGCTTCCACCCATGAATTAGAGGTTCAAGGAAGAGCTGTCTAAGCCAATGGGGAGGGTCTCCTTTTAATTTGAAACGTTCTTTCTTGTCTATACTTGAGGAGGTTGGAAGCTCACCTTCATAATTTTCTCGAACAATTGGTAACGTCATTGCTTCGGTTGGTTCACCAACTGAAGGGAGCGCTCTTGAATCAAATACAGCTCGCTCACCTGATAGAGGAGGAGATTGAGGAGAATCAGTTTGAGTCTTTGACGAAGGAGATACTTTCTTGGATGGTTGGTAACTTTTCCGCACCGTTTCATAGGGAGCGAACTCCCCACCAAGAATTTTCCCGTTGAGCCAGAAGTTCATTTCAGGAGAGTACTTCGTGATGTTGTTCCTCTCCAGATATTTGCCAATCTCCCTTCCGGAACGGAACTTAGAACCATCAGGAGCGAAATAGTATATATCTGCTTTTCTTGTCTTCGTTGGCTTGCTCCTAATTACAACTTCTCGCTTCCACCCATGAATTAGAGGTTCAAGGAAGAGCTGTCTAAGCCAATGGGGAGGGTCTCCTTTTAATTTGAAACGTTCTTTCTTGTCTATACTTGAGGAGGTTGGAAGCTCACCTTCATAATTTTCTCGAACAATTGGTAACGTCATTGCTTCGGTTGGTTCACCAACTGAAGGGAGCGCTCTTGAATCAAATACAGCTCGCTCACCTGATAGAGGAGGAGATTGAGGAGAATCAGTTTGAGTCTTTGACGAAGGAGATACTTTCTTGGATGGTTGGTAACTTTTCCGCACCGTTTCATAGGGAGCGAACTCCCCACCAAGAATTTTCCCGTTGAGCCAGAAGTTCATTTCAGGAGAGTACTTCGTGATGTTGTTCCTCTCCAGATATTTGCCAATCTCCCTTCCGGAACGGAACTTAGAACCATCAGGAGCGAAATAGTATATATCTGCTTTTCTTGTCTTCGTTGGCTTGCTCCTAATTACAACTTCTCGCTTCCACCCATGAATTAGAGGTTCAAGGAAGAGCTGTCTAAGCCAATGGGGAGGGTCTCCTTTTAATTTGAAACGTTCTTTCTTGTCTATACTTGAGGAGGTTGGAAGCTCACCTTCATAATTTTCTCGAACAATTGGTAACGTCATTGCTTCGGTTGGTTCACCAACTGAAGGGAGCGCTCTTGAATCAAATACAGCTCGCTCACCTGATAGAGGAGGAGATTGAGGAGAATCAGTTTGAGTCTTTGACGAAGGAGATACTTTCTTGGATGGTTGGTAACTTTTCCGCACCGTTTCATAGGGAGCGAACTCCCCACCAAGAATTTTCCCGTTGAGCCAGAAGTTCATTTCAGGAGAGTACTTCGTGATGTTGTTCCTCTCCAGATATTTGCCAATCTCCCTTCCGGAACGGAACTTAGAACCATCAGGAGCGAAATAGTATATATCTGCTTTTCTTGTCTTCGTTGGCTTGCTCCTAATTACAACTTCTCGCTTCCACCCATGAATTAGAGGTTCAAGGAAGAGCTGTCTAAGCCAATGGGGAGGGTCTCCTTTTAATTTGAAACGTTCTTTCTTGTCTATACTTGAGGAGGTTGGAAGCTCACCTTCATAATTTTCTCGAACAATTGGTAACGTCATTGCTTCGGTTGGTTCACCAACTGAAGGGAGCGCTCTTGAATCAAATACAGCTCGCTCACCTGATAGAGGAGGAGATTGAGGAGAATCAGTTTGAGTCTTTGACGAAGGAGATACTTTCTTGGATGGTTGGTAACTTTTCCGCACCGTTTCATAGGGAGCGAACTCCCCACCAAGAATTTTCCCGTTGAGCCAGAAGTTCATTTCAGGAGAGTACTTCGTGATGTTGTTCCTCTCCAGATATTTGCCAATCTCCCTTCCGGAACGGAACTTAGAACCATCAGGAGCGAAATAGTATATATCTGCTTTTCTTGTCTTCGTTGGCTTGCTCCTAATTACAACTTCTCGCTTCCACCCATGAATTAGAGGTTCAAGGAAGAGCTGTCTAAGCCAATGGGGAGGGTCTCCTTTTAATTTGAAACGTTCTTTCTTGTCTATACTTGAGGAGGTTGGAAGCTCACCTTCATAATTTTCTCGAACAATTGGTAACGTCATTGCTTCGGTTGGTTCACCAACTGAAGGGAGCGCTCTTGAATCAAATACAGCTCGCTCACCTGATAGAGGAGGAGATTGAGGAGAATCAGTTTGAGTCTTTGACGAAGGAGATACTTTCTTGGATGGTTGGTAACTTTTCCGCACCGTTTCATAGGGAGCGAACTCCCCACCAAGAATTTTCCCGTTGAACCAGAAGTTCATTTCAGGAGAGTACTTCGTGATGTTGTTCCTCTCCAGATATTTGCCAATCTCCCTTCCGGAACGGAACTTAGAACCATCAGGAGCGAAATAGTATATATCTGCTTTTCTTGTCTTCGTTGGCTTGCTCCTAATTACAACTTCTCGCTTCCACCCATGAATTAGAGGTTCAAGGAAGAGCTGTCTAAGCCAATGGGGAGGGTCTCCTTTTAATTTGAAACGTTCTTTCTTGTCTATACTTGAGGAGGTTGGAAGCTCACCTTCATAATTTTCTCGAACAATTGGTAACGTCATTGCTTCTGTTGGTTCACCAACTGAAGGGAGCGCTCTTGAATCAAATACAGCTCGCTCACCTGATAGAGGAGGAGATTGAGGAGAATCAGTTTGAGTCTTTGACGAAGGAGATACTTTCTTGGATGGTTGGTAACTTTTCCGCACCGTTTCATAGGGAGCGAACTCCCCACCAAGAATTTTCCCGTTGAGCCAGAAGTTCATTTCAGGAGAGTACTTCGTGATGTTGTTCCTCTCCAGATATTTGCCAATCTCCCTTCCGGAACGGAACTTAGAACCATCAGGAGCGAAATAGTATATATCGAGGGTTGCTTGGCAGAAGTGACCAAGTCCATTTTTTGCCAATATTGAGGTTTTAATGCTTCAGATAGCACATAAGCCTCCTCTACACGCTAGTATTATTAACTTCTCGATTATCAAAATATAAAGGGCTCAAAGAACCCTTACAGTATCCCCACCCACCTCTTTTCAGCCCTATTTGCATTCTTCTGGCAGAAATGACCAAGTGCTATTTGCGTAGCATTTGGTCATTTCTGCCAGTAAAAGGCGAGCAGCTAAAACGATCAAGTGTCAAATAGTCACTTCTGCCGGCCGAAATATTGTAAATCCGTTGGTTGAATTGAAGGCCGAAGTGACAAATTCGTATTATGTTAATACGTTGTAGGTACCCAAAAGTGGTCAAAAGTGGAGAGGAAGTAGTGAAATTGGGAGTGCCCTCATCAAGTGGTTCGAAACACTTTCGGAAGAAGTTTCCGAGGTGTCGTTATTTTCAGATTGCTGTGCTGGCCAAAATAGGAATCAACACATCGCTTCGATGTTCCTGTACATTATGAACACCCACCCGAATTTGAAGTCCATCGAACAGAAATTCCTCGAGTCTGGTCACACGCAAATGGAAGCCGACTCAATGCATAGTGCGATTGAGTCGGCAAAAGCCAATGTTCCAGTTTACTCTATCCAAGACTGGATGATGATCATGCGGATGGCTCGATCTGCAAGAAACAACGACAAGTGCAAACCCTATCATGTGCGCGAACTGAAATTCAGCGACATGGTTGACTTGAAAAAACTCAGTGCAATGATAATGATCAACCGATTAAAAGACAATGAAGGTAAAAAAGTGACGTGACTAAAAGTTGAATGTTTGAAATACATAAAGGGATCCCACACCATCCTGTTTAGCTACGATTACTTCGGGGATTACAATGAGCTGGATCCATCAGGAGGGCGAAACGAGATCATCTATCCCGATTCACTTGGGCGACTTTACAAAGGGTACCTACCTATTTCACAAGCAAAGAAGAAAGACTTGTTAAAATTGTGCAAAACGGGAGCCATTCCTGCAGAATACCACAACTGGTACAAGAACATCAAGACTAGCTCCACGGCTATCGACCGCGCTCCAGGACCAACCCAAGAATCTGAGGATGATGATTGAGTTCTGAACGAAATCAAGACAATTTTTCAGTGGCAATTTTTTTAAATACTGACAATCCTCATTATTTCATTTTCAATTTTATTTTTTTCTTGTCAATTAATTTTCTTCGTCAATTTTATTTTCTCTAATAAAGAATGTTTGTGTTACCTATAAATTGTGTTTGATTTTCGGTGCTTTTCTGGATACGAGGGTTAGGTAAAGGTACCTGAGGTAATTCACGTACCTTTACGATTATCATTTTGTCAATTTATGAGACGAAATCAAGAGTAATAAAACTCATGAACCAGACCAAAACTGCGAATTTCAGGCGAGCAGCATACTTGGTCAATTCTGCCAGCCAACTCGAAAAAGAGAAGTACAGAATCTTTGAAACGCTCTGCTGAAAAATTGGTTTTTAGTCACTTGGTCACTTCTGCCACGCAACCCTCGATATCTGCTTTTCTTGTCTTCGTTGGCTTGCTCCTAATTACAACTTCTCGCTTCCACCCATGAATTAGAGGTTCAAGGAAGAGCTGTCTAAGCCAATGGGGAGGGTCTCCTTTTAATTTGAAACGTTCTTTCTTGTCTATACTTGAGGAGGTTGGAAGCTCACCTTCATAATTTTCTCGAACAATTGGTAACGTCATTGCTTCGGTTGGTTCACCAACTGAAGGGAGCGCTCTTGAATCAAATACAGCTCGCTCACCTGATAGAGGAGGAGATTGAGGAGAATCAGTTTGAGTCTTTGACGAAGGAGATACTTTCTTGGATGGTTGGTAACTTTTCCGCACCGTTTCATAGGGAGCGAACTCCCCACCAAGAATTTTCCCGTTGAACCAGAAGTTCATTTCAGGAGAGTACTTCGTGATGTTGTTCCTCTCCAGATATTTGCCAATCTCCCTTCCGGAACGGAACTTAGAACCATCAGGAGCGAAATAGTATATATCTGCTTTTCTTGTCTTCGTTGGCTTGCTCCTAATTACAACTTCTCGCTTCCACCCATGAATTAGAGGTTCAAGGAAGAGCTGTCTAAGCCAATGGGGAGGGTCTCCTTTTAATTTGAAACGTTCTTTCTTGTCTATACTTGAGGAGGTTGGAAGCTCACCTTCATAATTTTCTCGAACAATTGGTAACGTCATTGCTTCGGTTGGTTCACCAACTGAAGGGAGCGCTCTTGAATCAAATACAGCTCGCTCACCTGATAGAGGAGGAGATTGAGGAGAATCAGTTTGAGTCTTTGACGAAGGAGATACTTTCTTGGATGGTTGGTAACTTTTCCGCACCGTTTCATAGGGAGCGAACTCCCCACCAAGAATTTTCCCGTTGAGCCAGAAGTTCATTTCAGGAGAGTACTTCGTGATGTTGTTCCTCTCCAGATATTTGCCAATCTCCCTTCCGGAACGGAACTTAGAACCATCAGGAGCGAAATAGTATATATCTGCTTTTCTTGTCTTCGTTGGCTTGCTCCTAATTACAACTTCTCGCTTCCACCCATGAATTAGAGGTTCAAGGAAGAGCTGTCTAAGCCAATGGGGAGGGTCTCCTTTTAATTTGAAACGTTCTTTCTTGTCTATACTTGAGGAGGTTGGAAGCTCACCTTCATAATTTTCTCGAACAATTGGTAACGTCATTGCTTCGGTTGGTTCACCAACTGAAGGGAGCGCTCTTGAATCAAATACAGCTCGCTCACCTGATAGAGGAGGAGATTGAGGAGAATCAGTTTGAGTCTTTGACGAAGGAGATACTTTCTTGGATGGTTGGTAACTTTTCCGCACCGTTTCATAGGGAGCGAACTCCCCACCAAGAACTCCCTATCAAGGTTTTTTTAACACCACTAGCATTCTACCTTGGATGCTAGAATCGAAACCCAAAACCTACTTCCCCCACATAATAATTAATGTATCATGATAATATGGTTTCTTCAAAAATTGATTCTATCAAGGTTTTTTTAACACCACTAGCATTCTACCTTGGAGCAGGAGCAATTCATGGAGAAAAATCATTGGAAAACTGAATGTTTTTGCAGTGACACCAGAACCACGAATTTGTATGAACTGGGGGAATGACCCAAATATTTTGTGATTTTGCATTGAAATGACGGAAGAGAGATTCTGATAAGTTTCAACAATAACTCATCAATGAGCGCTCCCTCCCCACTCATCAAAGAAACCAGTTCAAAACAGTTCAAGACACCAGCAGCAATGCCATAATAAATTAATTCAATTTCCCAGAGGAAGAGCACTCTTTATTCATCATTACGGTAATTGAAGGCACACAACTGTTCAGTTTGTTCGTTAGATGTTTTTTTTTTCTTCCTCCGTTCTGTTTTTGTTACTTTCTGGTGTGAAGGTAAATCCTCTACGATGTTTTTAATGTAAATGTTAGGAGGCGTATCGCTACTAGTTTCAGTCTCATCTGACTTGACGGGGGAGTCTCCCACCTCCATCGACTCGTCGGGTTCGGTTTCCATCTTCTCCGTCTCGTCCAGAGGCGGTTGAAGAAGTTTGACCTTGATCGAAGGATTCTTCGGTTGATCAGGAGACGACTGGAAGACACAGTAAACGACGTACCTTTAGCTCACGTTAGATACAAACATTATGAAGCTCCCTATGCAATTATTAGCTATAAACGGAGACAATGAAGGCATTAAAATAACAAATATCAACACATTGCAGCCAATGCGTTATCTTTAATTGAATGCTTGTGGTTTATATATCCCACCCATAGTCATCAAATTACCCTCCCATAGTATCCCAAATAACCTTCCCCTAGTCAATAAGTGACAAATTTTTTAACTATATAAACTCGATTCAATTCTTACTGCCTGCTACTTTCGCTATGTTTTTCGATTCTCGCTGATGTCAAAACAGTATTACCTGTCGTTTACTGTGTGCCAAGTGACCCGTTTTTCTTCAAACATTGTTTCACCCGCCAATCAGTTTCCGCTTTTTGTACTCAAATATAGGCTTGTGCGATTTTTTTTGTGTCGTTCTCATTGGTTGCAAGCAACCCCATTTTGATATATGTATCAACCATTCATACCACCTGCTTTGTACATATCGCCAAATTTATGATGGGTTTATGGTGGCTGAGAAAATAAAAATGTAATTGGGTATTAAATCAAACTGTTAAGGGTGGAATCTGGGGAGCAGATTCATCTGCCGACAAAATTTCGGGGATCTAGCATGATTCTTCCAAAAACAGTGAACCTGTCTGTATTGCTTCCTCATCTCCAAGTTTTTTTTTTTTTTTAACGGGAGGATGTTATAGGGGAGGGGTTCAGACTTTTCAGTCAAATTGGGGCATCACCAATTTATAATCCCGGGTGGTATAAGCGAAGAGGAGTGGTTGTCAAGGGGCAATATTTACGGGTATGGGCGGACTCTCCAGTACCCCGCAATCATAAGTTCAAAAAGAAAATGGCATGAGAGGGGACATGGTCTGACGGACCCATCCGATTTACACTGCAGGGAAATGGGACTGGGTCTGGCAGACCCACGTGGGAACAAGGCGCGTGTCCTACTACATGTCTTATGGCCAGTGTTTCCTTGCTTTACGAGTGGCCATCCCACCACGCTCTCTGTATACAGTTCAAAAGACTTAGTATGATGAAGACAATTTAAGATAGAAACACACTCAAATAACTTTGTCTTTATTATCGACTCAATCGTTACCCATTATTATCACAGAAAAATACTAAACCTAAAAAAATCACAATTCTAATCATTTTATTCTATAATTACGTACATAAAATATTTTTCAAGAAAAATTCATTTTAATGGTTCATGGTAATAATAAAATCAATGAAATCAATAAAATCAGTTTTCAGTCAAAACAATTTTCACTCAAAATCCACATCTTCTTCGAAAAAATATTCTTCTTCTGTGGGCTCAGGCTTTCTCCTTCATTCTCATTATTGATGAAATTATTGTTTTCATGAACTAAAGAATGGCACGATTGACCTGTAGAAGTACTTGTAACGTCATAGTGCGGATGAAAACCTGAATACCACCTGATGGACATAGGTATTTCTGGTTCTTAGCAACACTGTAACTATTGGACTTGGGTAATTATTAAATAATATAAGTTCGGTTAATTTTTGTCTAACACCAAAGTTTTAAGGTGCGGTTGCCTCAATGGTCCTTTGCTTAGCTTGGTGGTAGCATATAATTTTGGCAGATAAATCGGTGATCATTTTAATCAAACTATACTCATGACTGTTGCCTTTGGTCGCGCATTCAATGGCATGATTACTCAGCAACGTTCCCTGGAATTGGTAGTAAGTTTGAGTAAATAAAAACTTGGTGCAAATGCGAGAATCATGAGGTGAATAACTCAACATTTTATGGCAATGCTTCACAATTTTTAAAACGGCATAAGAAGCCGTAACTAAGCCTCCTTTGTAAATGAGGTCACAAAAACGTGTGTGCGACCTAAGATCATATTCGCTCGTTGTAAGAAGCTACATTCCAAACAGTTCAATTTTTTGAGTATTTTCCTTACTATATATCCACTAAGGTAAAACAAAATATTATCTTTAAATGAATTTAAAGATACGAAGCACACGATGCCACCATAACAATATGGTGCGCGATATCAACAATTATTATTTCAATAACAACAATAGTTGTAACAATAGTTGCACTATTATAGAAGGTTGGCTTCTTGCCCACCAGTGGTCTTGGGACCGGTGAGGGGAGGGCCGAGGAGCTGGGGAATCCCGTGTTACCTGTCACGCTTTTTCCAAAGGATTGTAATAGGCAGTCGGACATCCAGGTATATACGAGGAAGATCAATGATGAGGACTAGGTCGTTTAATTGGAAGGAGATGGGCTGGTGGTGACGGGTTCACATGTGTCCGGCAGTGCGGCAATGCGACAATCCGATCGACTCTCTGACCCCCCACTCCGAATCGTGCCAACCAATCAGCGGGCCGATCGCACTGTCGGACTTCCGCATTGTCGCACTGCCGGACACATGTGAACCTAGCAGTACTTGCGACGGGCCTCGCGGGCCGCCACCATATTTGAATAAGCCGTGACCCACACGGACGCGGCCTCGCCGGTCGCCGGTTGGTCCCCAGTCTCCCAGACAAGGAAGCTGGTGCTCCCATCCAAGGAAAAGTCGTGCCGGTGAAAATTTGGTTGTGCTGTGGACAACAGAATTCAGTGACAATTGAAAATAGGGGATGTTTTCATCATCGATGTATATACATCGATGGTTTTCATCCCAACGCACCTGATCCTCAGCGTGGTAGGCCGTGATCGCCGCCTTGACGTTACGGATCATTCTCTCGGCAAGGTTCGGTGCGTGGTAGTGCCGTGGCAGCAAACGAGTGTTGATTCCCGCTGATAGCAGGAACTCCTTGAACGCCTTGCTGGTGATAACGCTGGCTTGGTCCGTGATAAGCGTTATTTGCTGAAAACATGCTCATCAAGCAAGCAGATCAGATTAGTGGTGGCTTGCCGTTTGAACGAAAGAAGCAATACGAAGCTTAAAAATCCATCGACGCACACCAACAGAAATTTATTCCCCTTTTTACTGCGGGGGAAGTGAGCCACATCAATAAACATAGCCTCCATGGGCCGAGAGTAGTATAGGAATGTACGTTCTGGCGCACCTACTTAAACCTCTGATAAAACTTTTTACCACAAAAACATCAGAACACATTTTTTACCACAAAAACATCAGAACCAGTGACTTTTTCCATTAAGCGACTTAAATCCCTGTTAAAACTTTTTTTATCACAAAACATCATAACCTTTTCATTTAGTCCGGCGACTTTTTTAAAAAATATTTTTTCATCAGAAACTCTAGTAAACTCTAAAAATTAGGAAAAAATTTAAAATTAGGGGCCGATATTTTTGAAATTTAGCTCCCTCTGATGTTTTCACTAGAAAAAAAGAAAGGGGTTAGTTAAAAGGATGGGGAACAGGATAAATAGTATCCATAAGAATAAGTGGGTGGATAATATAAAAAATGAGGGGTTAGTTAAAAGAATAACTTTTATAATAAAATGACAACGCTTGAAATATATAAGAACGCCGTTAAAAAATCAAACTACTCATCTTTCAAGGATATTGAGAAAGGGACTTATACCATCTTGGAAAATTTTATAAAAGACACTGAATATGGAGAAACAGTAGTAGTAAAAATTGCTTATGATGACGACGAGATATGCTTGTTTTTGCCTAAAAGAATATCAGGGCGACTTCTTAATCACGTTAGAAATAATCCAGGAAGTCACCCTGAAAAACTAATTTATAAAGGAACTGATAGAAAGACAAACGCTTTTCTAATTGACTTTGCGTGAATATTATAATTGTTTTTCATAGCGTTTTAAGGGAAAATTTTCCCTTAAAACAATAATTTATACTAAGTTGTTTTCCAAGACAAAAAAATGAGGGGTTAGTTAAAAGGATCTCTCCAATAAAATAAAAATGTCTCATCCATATTTACAATTTTCACTTAAGCATATCGAATTCATTGAATGTTTCGCATATATCGATAGAAATAAAGATATGAAAGTGTACAGGTTTATAGAACAACTGTTATACGGAGAAATTCCCAACAATAAAATACTAAGTTTTAAATCGTTGCTTAAAACCGAGGGAGCTGAAAAGTTCGTAAACACTGTTAAGAAAACAATACCAGTATCTCCCAATAAAGACGTGAAATGTAAAAGGAAAAGTAAAAGGAAAATCGACGAAACAATGTTGGAGAATTATGTCATTCGTAATAAACGAGATAAGAAATTTCTACAAGAGTTGAACGTAAAGATTTTTTTAAACATGATCCCTACTAAAAATATAATTGTGGACGATGGTAATATTGTCAATATAAAATTACCTTGATCTAATTGTTCGTTTTAATGAGGAATCCTCATTAAAATACATTGAAAATAAAATCTCCTTCACATACCAAACGTCCTGAGCTTTTAGCAACAGTGTCGAAACTGAAACTCAAAATCCTGCTTCAGTTTGGCTTTATCCTCATTATAAATCAATTTTCTAAGTTGATATTCAGTAGCATTTTTAGGAACCTTAATCTTTGTTTCTTTAAGCCATACCTTTACATGCTCCTTTGTATGGATTGGTGGTTTACCATTGACACCCAATAAAAGTTCTTTTAACAACCCTTTAGAAAATCTATACTCCCTCAATGCACGTTGAATCTCGTCTAGTGCGTCACAGTTTCTATCATAAAATCGAAATTTAGGTGTCTTTACCAACTCCCAGAAACTACCATGTTCTTCACATAAACTTAATGCTTCGTCGCTTAAAACCATATCTCTTTATTTATTATAGAATATATTCTTTTAACTAACCCCTCTATTTCATTTTCCATTTTCTTTTATTATTTCTTCAAGGTGTGTTTTAAACTTGTCTCTACTTATGTTTATTTCATAGTGCCCCCAAGCCAAAGTATCTATGCCATTTTCCAATATAAATCTTTTATCATCATGAGCGGAAAGAGCTTTCTTATTCTGTTGTACTGTGGACACATCGTGTTTTTTCGATTGGAATAATATCTGTTTCTGATAGTTTGATTCTTTAAAGAATAAACATCTTTTATAATCCTCAAAACTTAAACCTTTATCAACGACATTTTTCTTTACTCCTTTAGATTTTTTCTTCACATCATTAGTTTCGAATATTTTAAAAGCGTAGCACTTTGGACGAAGTCCAATAAACTCATCTATAATCTTACCTTCTACCTCATCTTTAAATTTCCCCAACACTTTTTTATTAACTTGTGGAACGTTGTAAACATTATTTTTTGGGTAGTCGGAAGTATCGAAATGATCCAACATATTTTTCATATCATTATAAAAATCATCCGTTTTTATTTCCATCATTAAACTATCTGTATCTCCGTATAATAAATTTACATCACTTTTATATTGTTTTTTAACCGTGTTGTAATAAAAATCATACATACAAGTTTTGGAAATGTCTAGAATACTCATACCAATGAAAATTGGTTGTTTAAATGTGATATTTACTTTTTCCATGTGTACAGCCGCTAAGTTTTCGGAAAAAATAGTTCTACCTTTAAAGTTTGGTTTTGAAATTAGTTTTTCCAATTTCAATCCATCAGAACAAAGCCTAATATCCACATGTTTACGCACATTCATCATTGTCCTCCCAAATACACTATTGTTCATAAGTTTAAAAAAGTCTTTTTCGAATGGTGTTTCGGCTTTTGCTCTAAGATTTGTATTGTAATCAATATAGCTTTTTAACCAAGCACTTTGGTCAAATTCTAAAACCTTATGAATTTTTTCTAATTTCATTCCTAGTTGTAAATACTGTTTTAACGTAATGTAATGGATAACGTATTTTTTCTTATCATACAACGTGTTTAAAAGTTTTGGTAGTTTTTCATTTTCATAGTTATTTTCAGGGGCTAAAGGAAAATCAGAGTGTAAATCGTGGAGTTCTTGAGGATATTTTAAATCAACTTCTAAAATATAGCCCTTGGGCGAATCATCAGGAATGGATTGTATATCGAACTTATCTAGATCCGTTTTCCATTCAAAATTTCCATAAGGTAAAAATTTACTCATCGCCCAACCGTAAAGATTATTTGCATCCAAGTATTCAATGAAAACAGATTCTTTTTCTTTGTTGAATTGATCTCCCATATATTTATTATTGGCTTTCGCGTATCGTTTTGAACATTGAGAAATTCCACCTCTTATTCCATTTTCTATGAGTAAAATCTTATCATAATCCGTTAACAATTCAATCTTTTGTTTGGTCATTCTCAACATGCAATCCCAAGCGAAACCTGGTGTTGTATAGTACCAAGCGGGATCTAATTTATATTTTTCTAAAGATATATTTCTAAAGTTTTCCATGATATCCGCCAACAAAAGAACATCAATTTTATTGTAAAGTTCTGTAAATTCCCCCAAATTTTTAATGTTGAATGTAGACCAAATTTCTAGAGCATTTTTATAATCATTTTCTTTAACATTTTCTCCAGTGAGTTCACTGTAGAATTTCTCTATAGGTGGAAGGATAGTTTCTCGATATTTTTCAACAGAGTCCATATACTCATATGGATAAGCTAATTTTCTAGTAATTAGTTCGAGATGTTCTTTTGGGAAATACTTTCTTATTTCCCTAAATTGATTTTTAGTTAAACTTTTAGCTAAAGAATCTAAAGAAGCAGAAAGAAACTTAAAAGAATCTATGAATCTCAATTCTATAGTCTTTTTCTTTTTGTTGCCATTTTCATCGAGTTCATTACTTTCATAAGCTACCATTTTAGAAAAGGAAATGTACTTCTCTTCACTTTGTGGTAAAAGTTTAATATCGTAATTATCTTTTTCAAATTCTTTAATAAATAGATGTGCATCGTAGCCAGAAAGATTATGGAAAAATACTGGAATAAACTTTGGATTTTTATATTCTAAATTACAAATCGAATGAGCCGCTCCTCTGTACATTCCAGTCAAATGTGAGTGATCCCTTACTTTTATACAATTATCAGGTATATTTTCCTTCGAAACTTCTAATTGTTCAATATATTCATCTGCTTTATCATCATTTTTTTTATCGATAAAGTGTTTAATTGTTTTTCTCAGTACATCATGTCTATTTTCAATTATAGGTGGAAGTTCATTAAATTTTCTTTCACAAATATGGCAACTCTCAGCACTATCGTATTCTCTTTGTTGTTCTTCGGTTAAATTTGTCATGGGAATATTAATGTCATAGTATTGTTTCGCCACCATTCTGGCATCCTTTTTTATTTTTTCATAAAATACTTTTACCACATCCTGCCCAGAATATTGTACAAGTTTATAATCGTCTACATAGTCTTTCCTACTATCATCTTCGGAATTTTTCATGTAGTAAACAAAACTGTACGGTTCATGTTTTTGAATGGCATTTGTATAACATTCATCGGGATTTGGTTTGCAGGTATCAATCTTTTGTAACGTACATTCAAAATCTGCATAAATTGTAAAAGGTACTTTTAAAGAGTGTCTATAATTTTCAAATTGTAAAATGTTATCATAAGGTTTTGGTAGATCTACTTTAACAGCTTTATGAAGTCCGCAATATTCTTTATGTTCGTTTAATTTAACCTGAGTTCCAAAGCTATTCAAGCACATTTTACACAAGAACCTTTGTTTGTGGTTTTTTGTTAGTTGACTATTCCCTACCAGTTTCCAAAGATTCTTGATCCAACAATAATGTTCAGTTTCCTTGTTTTTCAAGTACAACAAGTCAATGTGTCTTTCCTTTTCATCTTTCGTTATTTCCAAGGGTACTATAGTATTTCCTTCATTCAGACAGTAAACATTAATGGAAATCCCAGTTCTTTTCTCAAACTTTTTCACATCTGTAAGTTTCATAGGAAAACTGATATCTTTCAACGCTTCGTCAAACTCATGTTCCCATGTTATGTACTTTCCTATTCTATCAGAATCGCGGTCTGCAGGATGTAAAGCCGAAAGAACAGCCCATAGGAAACATTTATTATCTTTATTTTGTACATTTATAATTGCTTTTCTACTTTGTAGAAAATCAGGGAGTTTAATGTAAGACGATCCTCTCAAAGGAATGTACTTGTTAACGTTCAGTTCCAGATGTTTGATTTTATGAAGTTGCCATTGAGATCCTTTAATTTCGAACGATTCCATTTCATTTAGAATTTTCTGTTTCATTTCATCGTAACAATTTGGTACTTCTGCCGACTGTAATATTATTACGTTTTTAGTTTTGAAATTGAGTTCCTGATACTCCATGTTATTTTTGTTAGTTCCTTTTTTAAATTCTGCGATTAAAACTACATTAACTTTTAGTTTCATTTCTCTAAGTTTCCATTTGAGTAAACCTGTTACGGTCCTTTCAATACTGTTCAGAAATTTGGAAGCATCTTTAAATCCTTTCGTATTTTTAATATCGTAAGTCACCAATCTAGATTTAAATGCAGATTTCTTTTTTTCAACTTCCGTTTTCGGTTCTTTGTTTTTTTCAAATACTTTTTCACTGAACTTAAATACTTTGTGCAATTTTCTCGGTATTACAAATACTGATTTCGCTTTTCTAGGTTCTTTGCTTTTTTCAAATACTTTTTCCCAAAAATTAAATACTTTGTGCAATTTCCTCGGATTTACAAATACTGGTTTCGCATTTTTAGGTTTTCTGATATCCATTGTCCGGTCCGGGTCGTTTTTTCCATGGCTCTTTGACTTTAAATGTCTAGCCCAGTTTTTATAAGTAATGCTAACGTCGCACTTTTTACAATGTCTTCTATCGTACATTTTATTATAGAATATATCTTTTAACTAACCTCTCATTTTTTGAATTCTTAAAGGTGGCGTCGAATCGACGCCACCTTTTTCTTTTGTCTATTATTGGAGAGTTCCTTTTAACTTACCCCTCATAAAAACGTTTTAATGGAAATTTTCCATTAAAATAACAATATTATACTAAGACCAAGTTTTTTCAGAATTCAATATCCCTTTGCATGTTTTTAAAACAGTTTCATAGTCTTTTCCGTTTGAAAGTTCTTTTAACACTATCAAAGACAGATGACCGCAAATTGGAGGATCGTTATACTTTTGAATTTGTTCGGAATTGTAACGAATTTTTTTATTTTCCAAGTATTTTACCAACTCCTTAGGGGGTGATGCGTTTCCATAGGAATCGAAATAATACTTTTCTTTTTCAGATTTTTTAAAGTAACAAGTCCAGTGACTACCATTTTGATAAGAATTTTCCAAATTAATAATTCCACATTCAACAGGTTTAGGTCGATCGGGGAGTTCATCCTTCATGAAAACACCTCGGAAATGTTTTATTTTAAAAATTTTCACGAAACGAGTTAAATCTAAATTACTCAAGGGTTGGTAGTTTTCCGTTTTTTTCTTTTTTTTAAACCGGCCCCAATACTTAGGCTTTTTGCATTTTTAGCTAGTTTTTCCATTTCGAGATTATGACGTTTTATTTCCGCTTCTTCAGCGGCTTTATGTTTCGAATCTATTACTGAAGATGCTACTGCTGCACCTCCTCCCATTAACGCTCCAGCTGCTCCCATTGCTGCAAATATCAGTGGTAGGAATCCACCCTTGTGATTCAAATGTAGTTGTTCGTAATCCAAAGTTAACGTAATTCCTTTCTTTTTTTCTTTAGCTTTTTCAAATGCTTTCGATTGAGTTTCCCACAGACTGATTTTATGTTTTCCGTTTCCCGAAATTTGTTTCGCTGTAAAAAGAATTGTAACACTTCTACGCTTTTTGTAAGCGGCTTGTATTTTGGCTATTTGATTTTCGGTTAAATCTACCTTTTTCATGATCATAGTTATTTATTATAGTAACAAAAATTTTTTTTAATAACGAACTCCCATACCAAAGAATCGTTTACTCCTCATTGCAACTCTCACTGCAGTTGCATCGGCTTTTTCTTTCCAACTCGCATCACTCGAGTGCATTCTTTCTTTTGCTACTTCCTCTAGTGCTTTATCTGCCACATGTCTTTCTTTGGTGTCTGTATGATCTCTGTAAGATATATCGTGTTGCTTACAGCCTTCGTCCAATTTATTAATTCCCGGATCTCCTCTTTTCAATCGTTTATCTAGTTTTGTAAATGGACCGCAGTAGTTGTATCCAGGTAAATGCATTTCGGGTGCAAAACCATCAAGTTTGTTCAACAATGTATTTAAAACTCCAGATCCGTTCTTGATGATTCCTTTCGGTAAACTGTTGACAACTTTCAACAGATATTCTATTCCTTTGGGATTATCTAAGTTTTTTTCCAACTGATCGTTTATAAACTTTACAATTCCTAATTTTTCATTGTGAAAATTGTTATTACCGGCTAGTTCTTGTGCGTACAAATAGTACAAACGCTGTTGCAACTGTTGTAAATTATCGATGTATTTATATTCCACAGGATTTTCCGTATACTCGATCAATCCAGATCCCGATTTACCTGCCTTCAATTCCTTCCAAATAGGAGCAATCAACTCTCTGTACTTTTTCCCCTTACTTGACTTTGGTAATCCCGTAGTTGGGTCATTCTTTTGGTATAAAGAATTCGTTTGAATGAGAATTTTCTTGTAAGTTTTCAAATCCTCTTGAGTGTATTTATCAGGATCAGGTCCTAGAGGATCAGTTAACAAACACCATAATCCGTGAGTTCCTCTATATTTTACATTTTGAATTATGAGATCGTCTTCATTTACTCGAATTTGTTTGTCTCCGATGTAAATTTTGTCCTCTTTTCCCCAGATGCCAAATTGTTTATCACCCTGTCTGATGTAAAGTCTCGCAATTGAACCAATTCCTTTTGGCCCTACACTACTGGATGGATACTCATTTAGATCTACCATGTCTACTATTGAGGAGAGAACGTTACTAGCTGGTTCAGTCATAGTTTCGCCAGCAATATCGTAGGTTTCAGTAGGATTTATTTCGAATGTGTTCGTTGGTCCAAAAGTTACAACTTTCTTTCTAGGAGAACTACTTGTCATTGGCTGTTGCGTGTATGGTACGATTTCCAACTTCTTTATATCTTCATCAGTTTGTTTCACTGCATTTTTCAATTCAACTAATTTTTCAGTGATGGGTGCGAACGTCTTTTCCTGAGTTTCTCTATCGTTAAATTTATCTACTCTTGCTTCTCGGAAAGCACGTCTCAACTCTTGTTCTTTTTCTCGAATTTTATTGGCTTCATTGACAGTCATTTCTTTAGGTTTCCTAAAAGTATTTCGAACTATCTTTTCAGATTTACTCTCAACAGTTTCTTGAAGTTTTTGGTTTTTATCTTTTGGTTTGCCTTTTGATGCATTTTTATATTTTGCATCTAATTTTTTTAATGTTTCATCAATCATTTATTATAGAATATATTTTTTTAACGATTCACCGAACGTACGTTGAACGGTAGGCGTTGAACGGTAGGCGTTGAACGTTAGGCGTTGAACGGTAGGCGTTGAACGGTAGGCGTTGAACGTTAGGCGTTGAACGGTAGGCGTTAAGCGTTGAGCGTTAATTTTGACGATTCACCGAACGTACATAAAAAATATAATAGATCAAGATCTATTATATACACATTTGGTTAATGCTTATTTAGTTATTTCTAGCTGGAAATTCTTTCCGTATCGTCCACTCTCTTTTTTTAGTGTTGCGTCTATCGTTAGAAAACCAAATGTATCCTTCCAACATTCACCACAAATTTCTTTGAACCGTTCAAAAGTAAAATCCGATCCTACATACTCATCATAAATTATTTTAATGTAAGCATTGCTCTGTTTAAAAATACAAAGAAAATTCACGTTATTTCTAATCAACTGTTTATCAACTTTAGTATAGGATTGAGTCAAATAAATGCACGAAATGTTTTTATGCCTACCTCTTACATAGTAATCCTTTATAATTTGCTGTTGTTGTTCATTCACACAATCATCGAAAACTATCAAACTGTTCGGTTGGCATTCATCTAGACCGATTAATTCATCACAGCTACTATAGAAATGAGCAATTTCCTTTCCAATTTTATCAGTTAGTTTTTCGTAAGCTTTTCTCAAGCCTTTATAAACTTTTTGTTCTAATGATTTAGAAAAAACATAAAAGTTTTCAAAGGGAATACCCCATGGTTCTGTAATGAGGTTGTACAACAATGTAGTTTTTCCACATCCACTCGTACCAATTATTAAACACCTAATTGGAAGTGGCAGTAAACCATCTCTCTTGCTAATCGGGTCAAACGGTGTAGGTTTTATGATATAGCTTTTGTTATATTTTGGATTCATTTTTTTTATTTATTTATTATATAATAAATAATGTTTATAAAAATTTCTGGAGATACACTAAGGTTTGAAAGACCAATTCAACTCGATCCTAATAAAGAGTATCAGTTGGGTGTGTCGGCATTGTTGTTTACAACTAGGAAAACGTTTGAGATAAAAAACTTCAAGTTGTCATTCGTATTTCCTTTACCCGATAAGCTGCAAAATCATCAGTGTGAACTTGATGGTGAATTCACAATAGGTTCGTTCAAAGCCATGTTGATTAGTCATTTGACTAGTTTCCATAACATTTTATTATCGAAAGATTTTTCAGACACTTTGAAAAAGTATCCCGAGAACCAGGTGAATGAAATACAACGAGAAATACGAAAAATTATTCCGAGTAGCTTAAAATTCTATCTCGAGCGCCTAACCGACGGTACGTACAGAATTACTGCTAACTTTCCCATGGATATGTGGATTATAAATGAAGGTAACTTTTGTGACTTATTCCAATTGAAAGCTTGTTCAGGTTCCGATATTTTATTCAAAAAGAACACCAACTACGTGTCGGATATCAATCCTACTCAACTCGTATTTTCGGGCAAAATAATCGAATGGCATTGTAACATTACGGAATACAGCTTTACTAATCACGAGGAACACCCACATTTGCACGTTGAACATGAGTTACTACATGTTTCTTTCCTAGAAAACTTACTACCACCTAATACTATTTACGCGGAAAAACCAAATAATATAGTTTTCATTCCACTAAGAAAAGGACTGAAAGAAATAAAAATGATAAAATTATCAACAACCATGGGAAATAACGAACCGATTCAATTCAACGATATTAAAGCTTACTTGTTGCTGAAAAGTAATTAATTTTTTTTTTTTTTTATATAATAAATAAGATGAACAACATTGATGAAAATCCGTCTGCTCCTGCAGTTGAAAACGATATACAATATACTACGTTTTACAAAAACATTTATCCTCAGATTCCGGCTCCGGAATAAATCGCATTATGAAACAATACGAATTTTTAGAAAACGAAATGAAAACACGAGGAAATTTGAAGAAAAAATACTGCAAATTATCGAAAACATTTTTCGGAATAGAGTGTTTCTTTACATTAACCGAACTGGGGATGATTGGTGTTTGCATCACTCTCCCTGTAGCAATTCCTTTTGGAGTTCCAATTTCAGCAGGATTAACAACATTTTCCGCAATCCTGAGAACTTCAGCCGGTTATGTAGGAAACAAAATTAAAAAACATTCGGATATCGAACTTTTGGCGAAAACAAAATTAAATTCTATAGAGGAAAAATTCACGAATGCTTTGAAAGATGGGAAAATTTCAGATGAGGAATTTTCCAATATTGAACAAGAAATTAAAAATTACAACGAGATGAAAACCAACATTTTGAACGGCTATAAAAATAATGATACGGAAAAAGCAAAACTTTTAGAAAAGGGAAAAGAATTGGGGAAAGCGGAAATTATAAGCGCGATTAGAAAAAATGTTTAAATTTAGTTATTATAGTGAGTTGTATTTTTTATGAGAAAATCTCATAAAAAAATTTTTCATAGTACCTAAATAAAAAAAAAAATTTTTTTCATAGTACCTAAATAAAAAAAAAATATGTTTACTATAATAAAAGAATGCATCAATGTAAAAAGGTTTTTGATAAATATGAAGATGGTATTGTACGAAAACAATTCCAAACTTTCAATCCTTCATCGACTTTGAATTTAAATGCCGAAAACAAAAGGACTACTTTCAAAATAGAACTCTATGACGAATTTATTTGCAAAGATGTAGAATATTACATTTCTGGTAAATGTGTTTCAATCGATTCTACGAAACCATATAAAAGTGAAAACATGGATGTAAGACTTGTTGATAATTTCGTTGCAAACTTATTTTCCAACATAGAAGTGAAAAAACATAATGTCGTAGTCGATGAAATTGAAAACCCGGGGATTGCTAGCACGGTTCAGGGTTATGTATGTCATTCGGGTCCAAAAAATTATAATGGAAACGTAATCAATTCGGGGTTCAATTCAAAAGCTATCGGAGGAGGGAATTTTAGTGCTGTTGGCTGTTTGGGAGATTTAGGATTAGGATTTTTCAAAGATTTAACTGTTCCTATTTACAAGGGGGGATTTGAAATTACTTTTATTCGAAATAGTGATAATAACGTGATATTTCGATATAAAAAAGATACAGCAACTCCGCTTCCACATGATGGAAAAATAGAAATCACTTCTTTCGTTTTGAGAGTTCCGGTAATTGAATACGATAACGAATCTAAAGTAAATTTGATTACAGATTTGAAAAACATCCCTTACCAACTTCGATTTAAAAGTTGGCAATGCATAGAACATAAAAACGTTTCCGGAAAAACGTTGATGTTCGATGTAACTAACATTTATAGAAACGTTTATAATCCTCTCTGGTGTTTCATAGTTTTTCAAACCGATGTACTCAATGATCAGACGAAAGATAATGCTAAATTTGTTCATAAAGATGTTAGGAATTACTGGTTGGAAGTCGGTGGAAAAAGATATCCCGAGGAAAATTACAATTTGGATTTCGACGAAAATGATTTTTGTTTAGCTTATTCCGCGTATTTAGATTACAAAAAGTTAACAAACTCTCAAGACAATTTACCGTATCATGAACCCGAATTTTTCAACAGAGATTATCCGATTTTCAGTATAGATTTAACGGATCAACCTAAAAGTATTTCCGGTGGTAAAAGCAACATCATTTTACACGTAGAATTCAATAAAGCGGTAGCAGCACCTTCAGGTGGTTCAGAAGGAACAACGTGCTACGTTGTTTTAGTCAGTGGTTCGAGCTTCGTTTACAATCCAGTCAAAAATACGATAACACAAGAACTTGCTTAAAACCCCGTATTCGACTTTAACGTTAAATAGGGGGGGCGATTCGCCTCCCCTATTTAAGAGTTTTGAAAGCTCTTGTTTAAATGTTTTCGACTTGTATTCGACTTTAACGTTAAATAGGGGTAGCGATTCGCTACCCCTATTTAAGAGTTTTGAAAGCTCTTGTTTAAATGTTTTCGACTTGTATTCGACTTGGACGTTAAAGGTGGGGCCGATTCGTGCTCCACCTTTAAGAGAAATGTAAACTAAAGTAAGAATGTATATTTTTAATGGAGTTTACTCCATTAAAAAAAAAGTCTCCTTAAATAAAACATGGAGGATGAAATTTATTGCCATAAATGCAAAAAACAAACAAAAAATATAAACGCGGAAATTGTACAAACCGTGAACGGAAGGTGGAGAATTGCTGCTAAATGTGTGAAATGTAAAACTAATAAAAGTAAATTCATAAAAAATCCGAATGAGGAAACTAACGTAGTTCCTGAAACTGAAGTTATAAATTTATCTGAAAACGAAAAGTTGGAATTTGCGAAGGAATTACATAAACCCGTTAGAAAGAAATTTCAGAAAAGGAAAATTGTTACTCATGGAAAAGATGATCTTTGGGCCGCGGACTTGATTATAATGAAACAATACGAGAATGAAAACAAGGGGTTCGGTTACATGTTGAATATCATTGATACTTTTTCAAAGTACGTTTGGTCAGTTCCATTGAAAAAGAAAAACGGAATGGTAGTTTCAAAAGCTTTCAAAGGAGTTTTGGAAAATGTAAAATCTCATAATCATTCTACTCCTAAACTCCTTCACACGGACAAAGGTTTAGAATTTGAAAATAGACTTTTCAAAGAACTTTTAGACGAGTATAAAATTAAAATGTATCACACGGAAAATTTAGAAAAATCTGCAATCATCGAAAGATTCAACAGAACTTTGAATCAGAAAATGAAAATTCGATTCGAGGTGAATGGAAATAAAAAATGGATCGATATTTTACAGGAATTAGTTAATGAGTACAACAAACAAGACGTTCATCGATCCATTGGAATGACACCTGCTCAAGTCGATGCGAGAAACGAAAATGAAATTCTGAGATATTTATTTAAAAAGAGTGGAAAAAATGTAAAAAAGAAATTTAAAATTGGAAATCGTGTGAGAATTACGATATCAAAGAAAACTTTTGCAAACAAATACAAAGCAAATTGGACGAAAGAGATTTTTGAAATAAGTGAGATTTTAGAAACGAGTCCAGTTACTTATAAAATAAAAGATTTAAGTGGAGAGGAAATCCTAGGAACTTTTTATCCTGAGGAATTACAACTCACTAAATTTTAAAATACTAAATAAAAAAGGAGAAGGAAAAAAAGGATAAACAATATAAATAACAATTTTTTTTATTGGGAACATTCTCAATAAAAAAATATATCAGACACATGAAAGAACCATGAGAGAGCTCCAAGGATAATCAATGTCTCATAATCAACTCCAGCATTTATAATAAACATTTTATTTTACATCGAGTAGTTTCATAAAAGAATAACTAGGACCGCTCTTGTAGGAGCGCTTTGGGTGGGGGAGACCGCTTTTTGCTGACAGATAAACAACCGTTCACGTCACATCGTCCCGATTTCGTATTCAGATAAGCCGTTCCTGAAGGAGCGCTTGGGGGTGGGAGAACACGACCTTCTGATTCAATTCGTTTCCCAAAAATGTTTTATATTCTGCAATCTTTAACATGGATTCCACTCGTAGAACTGTTACACTCACTATGGTACGTTTTGTAACTCTGAAGTTCCAAATAAAAGCCTGAATCTTCAACAATAGCTAGCCACAAATACTCTTTAGGTTGAAACGTTGTGTGCAGAGCGGACCGCTCCTAAAAGATAACTGATAAAATCCGCAGATCGTCTCTGTTATCCTTGAGCCCTATCGATGATGAGTTACGCAACTGGTTCATGGCAGAATTAGTTCAACAGTCGGTAGATTGCGCAAATGAATGCATCACTTAAATTTTGGTAATTGTAAATATAATTGCAGTCTATTTCATTCTGGAACTCTCGAATGAATTCTTCAGATAGTTTTTGGTGAGATGAAATATATCCCCAATTAACTTTATCCTTGAATTCACGAATGAAATTCTCAGATAGTTTTTGGTTAGATGAAATACGTACCCAATCAACTTCGTTTTGAAATTCTCTGATGAAGTCTTCAGATAGTGTTTGGCTAAGTGAAATATGTTCCCAATTAACTTTATCTTGAAACTCTCGAATGAAATTTTCAGAGAGTTCTCTCTTATAAGAAATTAAATCCCAATCAACTTCGTTTTGAAATTCTCTGATGAAGTCTTCAGATAGTGTTTGGGTAATTGAAATACGCCTCCAATCAACTTCGTTTTGTAATTCTCTGATGAAGTCTTCAGATAGTGTTTGGCTAAGTGAAATAAATTCCCAATTAACTTTATCTTTAAACTCTCGAATGAAATTTTCAGTAAGATTTTGATACCTGGAGATCAGGCTCCAATTTACTTTATCTTGAAACTCTTCAATAAAATTTTCAGAGAGTTTTCTGTTATAAGAAATTATATCCCAATGGATAATGTTTTCATAATCTCTTAATGTCTCTTCAGTTACTTTTGAGTACCACGAAGTAGTATCAGAAAGAAAATCTATATTTACTGAAATGTTCGTTGCTTGACAAAAGTTGATATGATCAACCGGATGGGTTATTCTATCTCGGATTTCCATGTAAATTTCAGTTGGTAATACTATTTTGTTTTTCATCTTATATTTTATTATTATTTTCTTTCTTTTAACTAACCCCTCATTTTCTTTTGTCTTGGAAAACAACTTAGTATAATATTATTGTTTTAAGGGTAAATTTACCCTTAAAACGCTATGAAAAACAATTATAATATTTATGCAAAGTCAATTAGAAAAGCATTTGACTTTTTGTCAGTTCCGTTATAAATTAGTTTTTTAGGATGGTTTTCTGGATTATTTCTGACATGTTTAAGAAGTCGCCCTGATATTCTTTTAGGCAAAAACAAGCATATCTCGTCGTCATCATAGGCAATTTTTACTACCACTGTTTCTCCATATTCAGTGTCTTTTATAAAATTTTCCAAGATGGTATAAGTCCCTTTCTCAATATCCTTGAAAGATGAGTAGTTTGATTTTTTAACGGCGTTCTTATATATTTCAAGCGTTGTCATTTTATTATAAAAGTTATTCTTTTAACTAACCCCTCATTTTTTATATTATCCACCCACTTATTCTTATGGATACTATTTATCCTGTTCCCCATCCTTTTAACTAACCCCTCTCTTTTTTTCTAGTGAAAACATCAGAGGGAGCTAAATTTCAAAAATATCGGCCCCTAATTTTAAATTTTTTCCTAATTTTTAGAGTTTACTAGAGTTTCTGATGAAAAAATATTTTTAAAAAAGTCGCCGGACTACCGTGAAAAGGTTATGATGTTTTGTGATAAAAAAAGTTTTAACAGGGATTTAAGTCGCTTAATGGAAAAAGTCACTGGTTCTGATGTTTTTGTGGTAAAAAATGTGTTCTGATGTTTTTGTGGTAAAAAGTTTTATCAGAGATTTAAGTAGGTGCGCCAGAACGTACATTCCTATACTACTGCCGAGTATAAGAGACGGAGGATAAATTTATTATTTTATCCGGTTTTATTATCATATTTAGAACGGGCACATACTAAGCAGTCCTGTACCTGTTTCCTCAGGCGTTTGCCTGTAATTTGAGATAATAGAACTGGGATTGAATCCGAGAGAGTTATATGGTAACCGATGTGGGAACCAAACACAGAGTCATGACATAATTTAAATATGTACGGAAGCAATTGCGTAGGAATATACATGCGTTCATACGCCCCACATCGATAATACAAAATATCATTTTTCAGAAAAACCTTTCCTAGTATTCGTTTGAGCCTAAATATTGTATGTAATCGTAATCAAGATGGCTCACCTTATCTGTAGATTCAACAGCAGATTAGCGAAATGTTTGCTGCTTGAGTAAGATTCGAGCACACACTCTTTGTAAAATAATGATATTTACAATTAAAATACTGGAGTAACGAGTAGTCGCAACTGAAAATCGACAAAACAAAACTAAGGTTCAGGGGGAGGGGGAGCGAAAAATTGACTATGTATGGATTGACTATGTACGGAAGCAATTGCGTAGGAATATACATGCGTTCATACGCCCCACATCGATAATACAAAATATCATTTTTCAGAAAAACCTTTCCTAGTATTCGTTTGAGCCTAGAATATTGTATGTAATCGTAATCAAGATGGCTCACCTTATCTGTAGATTCAACAGCAGATTAGCGAAATGTTTGCTGCTTGAGTAAGATTCGTGCACACACTCTTTGTAAAATAATGATATTTACAATTAAAATACTGGAGTAACGAGTAGTCGCAACTGAAAATCGACAAAACAAAACTAAGGTTCAGGGGGAGGGGGAGCGAAAAATTGACTATGTACGGAAGCAATTGCGTAGGAATATACATGCGTTCATACGCCCCACATCGATAATACAAAATATCATTTTTCAGAACAACCTTTCCTAGTATTCGTTTGAGGCTAGAATATTGTATGTAATCGTAATCAAGATGGCTCACCTTATCTGTAGATTCAACAGCAGATTAGCGAAATGTTTGCTGCTTGAGTAAGATTCGAGCACACACTCTTTGTAAAATAATGATATTTACAATTAAAATACTGGAGTAACGAGTAAAAACGAGTAGTTGCAACTGAAAATCGACAAAACAAATCTAAGGTTCAGGGGGAGGGGGAGCGAAAAATTGACTATGTACGGAAGCAATTGCGTAGGAATATACATGCGTTCATACGCCCCACATCGATAATACAAAATATCATTTTTCAGAACAACCTTTCCTAGTATTCGTTTGAGCCTAGAATATTGTATGTAATCGTAATCAAGATGGCTCACCTTATCTGTAGATTCAACAGCAGATTAGCGAAATGTTTGCTGCTTGAGTAAGATTCGTGCACACACTCTTTGTAAAATAATGATATTTACAATTAAAATACTGGAGTAACGAGTAGTCGCAACTGAAAATCGACAAAACAAAACTAAGGTTCAGGGGGAGGGGGAGCGAAAAATTGACTATGTACGGAAGCAATTGCGTAGGAATATACATGCGTTCATACGCCCCACATCGATAATACAAAATATCATTTTTCAGAACAACCTTTCCTAGTATTCGTTTGAGGCTAGAATATTGTATAATCGTAATCAAGATGGCTCACCTTGTCTGTAGATTCAACAGCAGATTAGCGAAACGTTTGCTGCTTGAGTAAGATTCGAGCACACACTCTTTGTAAAATAATGATATTTACAATTAAAATACTGGAGTCTATGTACGGATTGACTATGTACGGAAGCAATTGCGTAGGAATATACATGCGTTCATACGCCCCACATCGATAATACAAAATATCATTTTTCAGAAAAACCTTTCCTAGTATTCGTTTGAGCCTAGAATATTGTATAATCGTAATCAAGATGGCTCACCTTATCTGTAGATTCAACAGCAGATTAGCGAAATGTTTGCTGCTTGAGTAAGATTCGAGCACACACTCTTTGTAAAATAATGATATTTACAATTAAAATACGGGAGTAACGAGTAGTCGCAACTGAAAATCGACAAAACAAAACTAAGGTTCAGGGGGAGGGGGAGCGAAAAATTGACTATGTACGGAAGCAATTGCGTAGGAATATACATGCGTTCATACGCCCCACATCGATAATACAAAATATCATTTTTCAGAACAACCTTTCCTAGTATTCGTTTGAGGCTAGAATATTGTATAATCGTAATCAAGATGGCTCACCTTATCTGTAGATTCAACAGCAGATTAGCGAAATGTTTGCTGCTTGAGTAAGATTCGAGCACACACTCTTTGTAAAATAATGATATTTACAATTAAAATACGGGAGTAACGAGTAGTCGCAACTGAAAATCGACAAAACAAAACTAAGGTTCAGGGGGAGGGGGAGCGAAAAATTGACTATGTACGGAAGCAATTGCGTAGGAATATACATGCGTTCATACGCCCCACATCGATAATACAAAATATCATTTTTCAGAAAAACCTTTCCTAGTATTCGTTTGAGGCTAGAATATTGTATGTAATCGTAATCAAGATGGCTCACCTTATCTGTAGATTCAACAGCAGATTAGCGAAATGTTTGCTGTTCGAGTAAGATTCGTGCACACACTCTTTGTAAAATAATGATATTTACAATTAAAATACTGGAGTAACGAGTAAAAACGAGTAGTTGCAACTGAAAATCGACAAAACATAACTAAGGTTCAGGGGGAGCGGGAGCGAAAAATTGACTGGTAGAGACGGGTAGAAACTTACTCAAATATTTATTTAAAATATTTTTCAACCGATCCATATCATCGTGGGAAATTAGATCGGTATTTATTTTCTCTTCCAATGGGTTGTAAAGTTCGTTTCCTAAATTCCCATAGGTTGATCCCTGTAGTTCGCGTGGGGGTGCTGTAGCGGGTCTTTCTACGGCGGGGAGACTTTCCACTTGTAAGTCAATGGATCTAAGTAAACATGGGGTTGCCCAGACCTCCTTTACTAGTTCACTCTCATTAAAATTATTGTCATCCGATTTATTGTTCCGCCTGCCCATTAAATATTTCTCTTTACGTTCTCGCGCCTTTTCCTTATCAGGAGAATTTTTTGCGACCTCATATCGATCTTTTAAACCCGTAATGGTAATACCGGTTTCTAGGATATCACGTCCTAACAATATTTCATGAGTTGACGTGCCTACCGGAACAATTAAAAGTACAACTGGTACGTCGATTCCTTCCAAAGTCAACATTACCGAAATTTGTTTATGTACCAGAATTTTACCAAAACCTATTCCTGTTAGGTTGATAGGATTATTAAAAATTTGACCAGAAAATTGAGGCAATAAATTTTCAGATAATAAGGAAACTTCACTTCCACTATCAAAAAGCCGCCAATTCGCTGTGGCCGCGTCGCGAGGAGCGGTGGAAAGCCACAAATAATGTGAATCGGGAGACATAAACCAGGAACGATGACCGATGAATCGCGGGTGGTCCATGTTATGTTGTGGTTAAAATGTAGGTTTGTGAAGAAGGAAAAAAAAGAAATAAGAAAACATCTTGCATACGTTATCGTTATCATTTGTTGCACTAAGTAAACGTCGATGATGAGAAAAGTATGACGTGTAAGCCAAGGTTTTTATATTTGACACATTCCTGGTAAAGACTCCATCGACGCACGTCATATTTCGTGTTGTCGAGACATCCGCAGAATTGTTCAATTCGCATCCAAACGTTTCAGTCATGAATTAACGAAATTTCAATCCCTCGTCTGAGCGCAAGTCGATGTTAAAATCACCGCAAATGACAACTAGGGAAATCGTATAGCTTGAGTTCGTCGATGAACAGAAACAATCCTTTCAGTTTAATCGAGTAGGGTAGTAGATATCGTTCAAAGAATTTGATTTTGTCGTTTAATGATGTCCCATTTGAAAGATATGTCGCTACGAGTAGTACACGCTCCCCGTTGATTGTAGTCTCGAGTCGAGACTACAATCAACGGGGAGCGTGTACTACTCGTAGCGACTGTAGGTAGGACCCTACAAATGCAAAGTGATTTCTACAGACGTTGGAGATTTATGTAAAGTCGAGACTCTCGACTTTACATAAATCTCCAACGTCTGTAGAAATCACTTTGCATTTGTAGGGTCCTACCTACAGTCGTTTATATTTCATTATTCATTTTTCAAACTCCCACCTTCAGTTCTGCAGTTCAGTATAACATGTGTTATACTAGTTACCAAAACCAAGTTAAAAAAATAATAAAAAATTTAGACTCTCGAAAACCGTTGTGCGTTCCACGTAAATTATAGGGTGTGAGATTTTACAGATTCAAAGGAGTACACAAACCCTATAAAGTGGTGACCCCGATTCGTCAGTACGTGGAATGGATTCAGGTAAGGAACTTGAGTTCAGTCAAATCTCAATAAAGCTCCCGGCATTTTGGCCACAAAAACCCAAGATATGGTTTTCGCAGGTCGAGGCTCAATTCAAACTTAAGCGGATCACAGCTGAGTCTACCAGGTTCGACTATTTATTAGCTCAACTTGATAATGCCTATGTAGAGAACATTTACGATTTGGTGGATGCAGACGTAGAGGACAAATACACTCAGGCTAAAAATAGGCTCATTGCAATTTACCAAGAGAGTGAAGAGTCACAAATAAAAAAAATCACGAGTGGTTTAGAGCTAGGTGGCTTGAAACCTAGTCAGTTATTGCGAAAAATGAAATCTTTAGCAGGAACGAGCGATTTTTCGGAGAAAGTTTTCAAAACACTTTGGCTCGAAAAGCTTCCAGAGCAAGTACGTAGAGTGTTAGTGATCGCCGAAGGAAACCTCGAGAAATTGGCGCAACTAGCGGATAAAGTATGCGAAGTGAGGAACATTGATGAAATTAATTCTGATGTCAGCTCATCTCAAGCAGCACCTCAAAAATCCAGCAACGCAAGCTACGCCACAGCCTTAGCACGCGCAGTGGAGGACATTCAGCACCAACTTTGCGAACTAAGGTCCAGGTCACGCCGTTCAAGCAGATCAAGCACCGCTTCAAACCGTCACAGCAGCACGAGTCGTCGGAGGTTTGATCCAAACGGAAAGTTTTGTTATTTTCATTTTAGATTTGGAAAAAAATGCAGGCCAGAAAACTGCAAGGCACCTTGTAAATGGGAACAAGGGAAACGACAGCAGACAGCATCATTAGCTGCTCTTGGTGCTGTCAAAAACATCCAAAATAGCAGCTATAGACTTTTTGTCAGGGACAAAAGGTCCGGTATAAGGTTTTTGGTGGACACTGGTGCAGATGTCTCTGTCCTGCGTACCAACAACAATGTAAAAGGCGGACCAACAAATTACAAACTTTTTGCCGCAAACGGAACCGAAATTCCCACTTTTGGTATGAAATTGATGGATTTGGATTTAGGTTTGAAACGAAAATTTGAATGGCCATTTATTATAGCAAAAACGACAAAAGGAATTTTGGGTGCAGATTTTTTACATCATTTTAACTTGCTTATTGACCTGGCTAAAAGAAGACTTATAGACAACCAAACAAAGATGAGCATTTCGACCCAGATCACCGAAATTTCAGACGCAGATAACCTTAGCACTATCCAGAACAACAACCATTTCGGAGAACTTCTAAAAAATTTCCCAAATTTGACAAAACCAACCTTGATTCCTACCGATATTTGCCATGAAGTTAGACACTACATCACAACCACATCTGGACCACCTGTTTTTGGAAAGGCCCGTAGACTTGACCCTGAACGCCTCAAGATTGCAAAACATGAATTCCAGTTTTTGCTAGACAACGGAGTTATCAGGCCTTCAAAATCAGAGTGGGCAAGTCCATTGCATATGGTTAAGAAGAAAAATGGTAAGTACGTGGAGATGTTGCGGAGACTACCGCCGGTTGATTGACCGGACAGTTCCGGACAGGTACCCTTTGCCACATATTGGGGATGTTAATCAAATTTTAGAAGAAAAGACCATATTTTCCAAAATCGACTTACTTTTGGCATATCACCAAATTCCTATGGCAGAAGAAGACAAACCGAAATCAGCAATAATCACCCCTTTCGGACTTTTTGAGTACCACTACATGCCTTTCGGACTCAAAAATGCACCAGCAACATTCCAACGATTTATAAATTCTATACTTTTCGGTCTAGATTTTTGTTTTGCATATCTGGACGATATTTGTATAGCTTCCAAGACTGAAGAAGAACATCGAAAACATGTCGAAATCGTATTCAAAAGATTGGACACATTTGGAATAAAAATTAATGTTGCAAAATCCGAATTTGGTGTAAAGGAAATTATCTTTTTGGGTCATTTGATATCTGCTGAAGGAATTAAACCGGATCCAGAAAAGGTTAAGGTAATTGAAAATTACGTGCGTCCTACAACAGTTCGTGAGCTGCGAATGTTTTTAGGCACACTGAACTTTTATAGAAGATTTGTAAAAAATGCAGCAGAACATCAAGCAATTTTGAACAATTATTTAAAAGGAGCTACTAAAAAAGACAATAGGCCAATTGACTGGACGGACGAAGCCATCCAGAAATTTGAAATTTGCAAGAAATGGTTGTACAGGCAGCAGCATTGACTTGTCCAAGTGCCAAGTAAGAGTTGGGATTGTTTGTGGACGCTTCTGATTGCTCTGTCGGAGCGGTACTGCAACAAAAAGAAGAGTTAGGGTGGAGACCGGGTTTCACTCTAAAAAACTGAACAATGCCCAGAAAAATTACAGTACGTATGATCGGGAACTATTGAGTATCTACTCGGCAGTGAAGTACTTCAAACCATTCATTGAAGGTAGAATATTTTCTGTTTACACTGACCACAAACCACTCGTATTTGCATTCAAACAGAATAACGAAAAAGCCTCATCACGACAACTTCGACATTTACACTATATTTCCCAATTTTCAACAGACAGGCTTTAGACGGTCCGAATCTGCCTCGCGAGGCAGATGCGCGAAACTTTAGGGCGAGAAATTCTCGCGAGGCGTTGCAGCGAAACTGATGCGCGAGTAGAGCCCAACATGCGAGGAAAACCGCGAGCGCTCAGTTGCCGCGAGGCAACGATGGCGACAGGAGGGCCTTCTCTACCCTTGATACACCCGCTAGCTGCCGAAGGCTTAGCTATCATCATCGCTTTACGATTGCTGAGAAGGAGAAGAACAAGTCAACGCCACAACCGCCGTTGGTGGGTGAAGGAGCTATTCCGCCAAAGAATTTTTCTTCTGAATCAGTAATCAAACATCAGGTGTCACCATCTCCGTCTCAATGACTTCATTGTTGCCTTCAGTAACTTTACAGGAACTGATATTTCTGCAGATATGCTCCTCCACGCATCCTCTCTTTTATTTTTACTGTGGTATAATTTGTCCTTTGCGTTCCACAAATGTGGAAAACTTTTATATTTTTCAACAAGCAATAGACTTTTTTCCTGGTCTATCTTCTCCTTCAATTTTCAAGCTGTGAGAGCGAATTTCAGTTCTGATTCGAAAAAAATTGAAAATAAAGAAATTACGATGCGCGCAACATTTACACTATGCGAATCACCAGACGCGAAACTCCTTTGATGCGCTCCTGAGACCGACTGAGGAGGCGCTCACCCTGCATCAGCCTCGCGAATCATGATTCGGAGTCAAAAACCTTCTACACGGTGCGAGCTTTGACTTGCGCATCAAGCCTCGCGAGGCAGATTCGCACCGTCTAAAGCCACGTTAATACATATCGCAGGCGAACAAAATCAAGTAGCAGATCATTTATCAAGACTGTCAGTAGAAGAAATAAAAACCGTGGAGTACAAGCAAATTGCAACTGCTCAAGAGAACGATGTTGATCTTGAGACGCTTCTCAAATCAAACACGTCTTTAGTACTGAAGAAGTACGAACTTTCTCCAGGAACAAGTTTATGGTGTGATATATCTACAGAAAACATACGGCCTTACATTCCATCAAAATTTCGTTACACTATTTTCCAACAATACCATACACTAGCACACTCAGGAGTGAAAGCAACAGCAAAACTAATTGCCTCGAAATGTGTTTGGCCGAAAATGGAGACTGACATCAAGAAATGGGCAAAATCGTGTATGTCATGTCAGAGAAGTAAAATTTCTCGGCATGTCAAATCACCTCTAGGTGAATTCCCTAGAGTAGAGGGTAGATTTGAAGACGTCCATATCGACATCGTAGGACCCCTGCCAATATCTGAAGGTTACTCCTATTGTCTAACCTGCATTGATAGGTTCACAAGTTGGGTGGAGGTGGTTCCCCTAAGAAATATTGACGCTGAAACCGTCGCGAAAAAGTTTTACAATGAGTGGATAGTGCGATTCGGAACACCCAAACGTGTATATACTGACCAAGGTCGTCAATTCCAATCCGAGCTATTCCATTCATCGTCGAAACTATGTGGGATCACACTCCAAAGAACCGCTCCATACCATCCACAGGCTCAAGGAAAAATAGAGCGTTTTCATCGGACAATGAAGGCAGCCATCAGAGCACACGGAAGAAAAAAGTGGACAGAAGTACTTCCTACAATTCTTCTAGGTATCCGAAGCTCAATTAAGCTGGAAGCCAACACCTCAATTGCCGAGATGGTTTATGGAATGCCATTAAGACTGCCAGGCGACTTCTTCGCGGATCTACCCCCTGTCGAAGAAAATGAGGAAAATTTTGTAAGCAGGTTACGGGAGAAGATGAAGGAGTTGAAGCCAATTAAAATAGGTATCAAAAGTAAATTCACTCCTTTCGTTTTCAAAGATTTGAAAGATGCGAGTCATGTTTTTGTAAGGGTTGACAGGATGAAAGCCTCTCTCGCCCACCCTTACGAAGGACCGTTCAAAATCATCAGCAAAACTGATAAATTTTTCACGTTAGACATAAAAGGAGCAAAAACTACCATTTCCATCGATCGCCTCAAGCCGGCATATTTACTAACGGATCAAGAAGAAGAGCAGACGGAAGGAGAAAAGAAGAAGGAAGAAGCAAATAAGAATGAAGAGAAGGAGAAAGAGAAGAGTGAAGAACAGAGGAAGGAACCTCAAGGGAGCAATAAGACGAGATATGGGAGAAGAGTAAAATTCCCAGATCGACTATACTACCGTGCTAACTTGGTTTGCAGTATCTCCATAATGAAGAAAGTTGAAAAAAAAACGATTTTTCCTCTCAATTTCGTTTTTTCGCCGGGCCATATGTTAGAAATATGATTTTTTTACAAACAGTGACGTCATATGTTTGTATTGAGATGGTTGATTAGCAAAATGAAAAAAAAAAAAATGAATTTTTTAACGATTTAACATGTGGCAGGGCGGATACTGCATTTTGGCTTAACAAATCACCCTCAATCTCTACGCTAAATTGTAGTAAAAGCCATGTAATTGGAGTTACTGCACTAAAGCTTACGGTATCATACACGTTTACTACTCTTAACTGCAGTAGTAGCCATAACGACTCAGATTATACTGCATTTTAGCTAAGCAATTACCACTGAAAAACAAATTCGTAAATTCACCATATTCATTTCTGTCAATTATCACCTCGTTTTCACTTCCCACTTGAAAACTATGCTGCATAACTCATGATTAATTTATCTATGAAAATGAAGTATTTTATCTTTCCCCCTCATCCATCAAGGTCTAGTTTAATCTGTGCCCTCGTTTCATCCTAATTCGGAATGGAATATTTCGTATGTTCCCAATGTTTTCGTCGTTCAAACCAGATGAATTTAAATTATAAATTCTCACCCAATGGTACCTAACTCCTGAAGAATTGGAACAGGTAGTACAAAGTGAATGAATGATATTTATTTTACAATAAGAAAGTTTGAATTAACTTGAACACGAATCTTCAACACTTGAACACTGAACGATAAAAATCCCATGAATTCCACCACCATCTAGAAAAAAATGGAGAACTAAGGAGGGGAGGGGGGGGGGGGGTCAGTCGTCAACCGTTGTCCTGAGGTCGGCGCTCTTGTCGTTTTTCACCAAGTTGACCCAGAATGGGCGCCTGTTTTCGGGCATCAGCTCCAAGAGGTTTTGGGTTATTTGGGACTTCCTGTTAGTACTTATTCCTCGCAGGTTGGGGATGGAATTGGGTCTCTTCACAATGTTTTTTTAGTCAATTTCTTTTTGGTGAAATCCATAACATGAGTTTCGTCACTAGTAAATCGGGTCCTGTACAATAAGGTCAATTTTCCTCGGGTGGCTACCACTTCAACCATATCCTTCATGTATGGTCTGGGTACCGTACGGTTTATCTTCGAAGTGGACGAATTGTCCTCCCATTCGTAGAAATCTTCTTGTTTCATCTCTTTGACGACTACCCTTCCCGAGTTCGCATTCTTAATGCATTCGACGAAATCAGAAAAATCGTATACTTTCTTCTTTCGTTGCAGAGATAGTTCTACTTGGTGGTGGAAGCTGTCAGCCGACATGTAGGTGTGCCCCGCTTCGAAATACTCGTAGCAAAATGTAATTTGGTTTGTTGAAATTTGATCTGAGTTGATAATATATAGAAGGTAGGAGAATAAGGTCCAGTTTTTATTCTGTCCAGCACAGTTATCCAACCAGACGACGATAGAAGGAGCAGACGCGTGAAAGGTACTGATGAGGTCCTCCTTCTTTCTCCCAGATATACATTCATGCCATGTACAAGCAAACGGCTATTTATCGCCATTCTGTTTTCCGATAGGCACGAATGTTTCGTTGAACGCCACAATCCTGTTCGTGAAAATCACCCGTTTAAACATTTCCATCCGTGGCAGCATGATCACTTTTTCCTTGTCCGCTCTGTAGTAAAAGGTATCTGGCAATGGATTCTCTTTGTGATCATTGTACTGGATGCGAGCCTCCGAATATTTCTGTTTATGGATGGCAAAAGCATTGCAAATTGAGCAATCAGGCTGCAAGTCGTTTTGATCGTGATCGTGCAGCTTGAAACTCTCACACTGCTCGCACTCTTCATGTCCCAGGGCAGTAAAAGAAATGTTCATTTCGTCACTAACAAATTTTCTGTAGAGTTCATAAGAGCACTTTCCTTTCAAGTAAGGGTGAGACTCGAGGAAATCGTCATGCATCCTTTTAATAGAAATGTCACTCGGCAGGTACCGTTTATTTGGAGCATGTTCTCTTCGGTAATGAGAGACAGTTGGTGAAAATGATTCCACGTGTGCCCTGATCAATTCACGATCCACTGTTGGAGATTTTTGGTGCTTCCCTCTTCTGTCGCTGATAGGGCGGATGTTTGAATCTGAAAGGCTACTGTGGGCCAAAGCATTGGTAATAACACGATCATTTTTTTTGTCGTAACCCAGAGTTGTCAAAAAGAACGTTTTACAAACTTCTGCTGATTCTCCATCTTCGCTCTTCAACGAATATGTTCTGTTTGAGTTATCCCCACTCCCCCTTCTGCGTTTTACTTTTGACACTGAAATACACGAAGATATGAATATTCGTTTTTCCTCATATCCCATCGCCCAGTACTGCTTGTTCATCGATTCTCTTCTGGCGCAATTAAATTTCTTAGTGCAAGTTTTCAAACACTTCTCAGAACAAGGGGCTTTAACTCCATGTTTTAATTTTGTTTCCTCTTCTTTGCCACTCTTTCTCTCCTTCAATGGCTTGGCGTACCTTTTCCTCTTTCTAACGTCTCCCCTTTCAGGTGCCTCATGATTTTGGATTGGCAATATAGTCTAATCAGGCTCAGCTGCACGTGATACAAGCTCAAACAATAATGCTGAAACGATTTTCTCTGTATTTTCATCTACCTTGCTCGGAAGAAAAGAGTTTGCGCAGTCTTCTACCACCTCCCTTCTCGGATCTTCACTCTTCTTTGCCAATTTCTTAATTCTTTTTATTGGAATATTATCATCGGAATCATGGGATGATACGTATGGTGTGAAATCGGGGTCATCCTCAGCTCCAGAGTCCCATTCAAGATTCGGCGAGGTGGATACTGGAGGAAAAAATGGTTCAAACAAGTTTATTCCAAGGGAAGTCTGATCACGGGAGCGGGTATTGTCGTTAAATTCGTGGTAGTTGTAGCTGTCGAGGGGCAGGGGACACTGCACCGAGGAATGTGGCTGAACCGAGGGAAAATTGTTGGAGATATCCATTAAAACGAGCTCCTTCTCCTCCTGCGGCGAAGCTGTGATTTGTTGGCACATAGCCACAAGTTTTTTGATTATGTTTATAATTTAAATTAGTTTAAATTTACTTTAATTTAAAATTTACTTTAAATTACTTTAAATTTAGTTATATAGATGACCCGTAACATCTTCTGACGCAATTCTGACTTCACTATCGTATTCGGCGTATAAAAACCTTTAAAATCACTTGTCAGAATTTAATTTTTTGGATGACCCCCCCCCCCCCCACAGCTTTTGGACATTTCAACTATAAACACGACGGTGAAGTCAGAATTGCGATATCTCTTTCCGTTATCAGATTAGACTAGACTTAACATGAAGAACGTATTCTTCATCTTCAAAGTACCTACTCAAGTTTGGGAACGAAATAAGGTACCTATATCGCAATTCTGACTTCACTATCGTAGTCAGCGTGTAAAAACCTTTAAAATGAGGTATAACTTGTCAGAATTCCCTTTTTTTTTGTGGACCCCCCCCCCCCCAGCTTTTGGACATTTCGACTCTAAACACGACGGTGAAGTCAGAATTGGAATTGGAATGACACATATATAGGTATAATTTTTGGCAGTGGATTCAGGATGGTCTGAAACGGATTTTGGTATGAAAATTTTTCGAAAATTCGAGTTTTTCAAAATTTTGGCCCGAGAACAATAATTTTCTTCGAAAATTCTCTAAAAACGCGAGGTAAAAAAAATTAGTTTCATTTTTAGTTCCGAAACTACGAATTAAAGATGAAACTACTTCAGTTTTTATTTTCAATTTCGGAACTATAAACTAATTAGTTTTTAGTTTCAACTTTAGTTCAACTAAATTTATATTCGAATAATCCCAACTCTGTTCCCCGGTCACAGAAACATTCAAAAACGGGAGAAAAGTTCGATCCATTGAGCTGTTTTCGAGAATTTTAATTTTTATTATTTCGGTAATTGCTGTAAAAGTTTTCAAAAATACCCTAGGAACACGAAAATCGTCTTTAAATTTAGTTATATAGATGACCCGTAACATCTTCTCAAATTTATATCGTTAATAGGTAGTTATTCAACGTTGTAATCGATATAATATATATATTATAATAGGTAGTAGAAATGATTTTCATCAATTTTATACCGCTTTGATAACTCCCCGTTCAAAATTTTTAAGGAGACATGATTGTTGGGACAGTATTTTAGATGATTCGTGAATTTTATCCGCCGAATGTTTTAAAACATCGAGTATTCGAACCGCATCCCTCATTCAAAGCTGACCATTCCGCCAGTATGAATTAACGAGTGAAGAAGTCTTTCGGTTTTGTGATGGTTGTTGATAGTTGTGGGTTGTTTACATTGTGTGAGAGACGCATGAGGCTGAAGTCCATTCTTCCATTCTCCCCCTACCTACTTGCTTCTCCACACACACTCCCCTCGTAACATGCAACTGTCCACTCCTCTGCCACTTTGACTCCAGCGTTCTCAGGGGACGGTCGCCAGTCAACAGGAATCCTTCGCCTCCCGTCAAGAATTCTATTCATTCACTCAATTCTAATCGGATATGTTCGCGAATTTCCCCTTGAAGTGTCTCGCATTTATGTGTCGCAAAGTGTATTCGCGAATTTTCTCCGCCGCCAATTCAAATCCGATATCATAACTTCACGTGACGCTCAAATTTGTCGAAGGGACGCTGAAGCGTGAAGACTACAAACAGGTCAGATTTCCATCATTTCTCTCTTCTATAATTACTTTTTGTGCATTTTCCCGTTGTACATCTGTCATAAAAAAAAGGACCATAAAATCTCGAACCCCAATACAATCCACGAGCCGCTCAAGTGAGAAAACTAACACGAGGTTAGTTTTTCCTTCATCTCCTATAAATAATTCTTTGTGCAATATTCCCACTGTACATCTATCACCACCCATAAAATCCACTTTTCTGTAACCCCCCCCCCCCCCCCCTTGCTTTGTCCATACTTTTCCACCTTCTAAAACTTCGAGTTGGCTTCCGTTCATAGCGTTTCGAGGGAAGACATCTTGGGGATTTGAGCGTTGCCAGTGACGTCACAACTGTCCTCTGCGGAGGTGAGCTCTCATTGGTCAATTCCTTGTATACATCCGCCACGTTTCCACCCCGTCATTTCCATTCCACGATGACTCTCTTCACCAGGTAGGGATGTTGATATCGAAAAAAAGTATCGATATATATCGTATCGATATATATTGATAAAAATATCGCTCATCGATATATATCGCCCAAAAAATATCGATATTTTGATATATCGATACATTTCTAACATCACTGAACAAAAACACTTAATTATTTTATCAGAACGGAGAGTCAACCACAAGAACCACTTCGTTATATAAGATATACAAGATGTCAAATGATCATTGTTTAATTTCAAAAACTGATAGATCCTATAAATTGTAAAAAAATGAAGTTATTTAAATTTCAACATTTTTCATTTTAAAGTTTGTTTAGGGCTTTCATTTTGTACAGAAATTGATTTATCATCAGATTTTTTTTTTTTTTTCCATGCGTTTATTCGGATAATATAACAATTGATACATTGATTACATAGATAAATCAGGTAACTACCTATCTATTTAGTTCACAAATTTCTTGATTACTACAATTTAAGACTGATTTTATCTTTATATTGCAGATCATTTCTATTAATTTTCATCACGTGGAGTAAAATTTGGTTGAAAAATACACTTCTGAGGTCAGCTCATTGAAAAAAACGTGTCAGCTAATTTTTGAGATCGTTATTTTACACTACCAAAAACATTGACACAATGGATTTTCAGTACCAAAACAGGAATAATCATTTGTGCAGTATGGTTCTTGTTAATTTTGTTTAAACTGCCTAAATTTGATTTTTGGAATAATTAAAAGACAAACATTTTCATTCAAAAATAAAATATATTGGAATACAGATAGATTAATAATAATTATTGAAGACACGAGTGGAAGAAGGTGCTATGTAACATTTTTTCAAAAGTTCATGTGGTAGCGCAGAGAATCCTCAAAATATTAGGTGTAAGAGATCTGGCAAATGGGTAGGGGTTTTTTAGAGACACAAGAGCACTTTCAATATGTACGAATTTCTTTAATGCAGGTTTTAACAGTCTCGGTTTTCTACGCTAATCGAGCGGCAAATTATGGGAGCGTGGAAGGGGCGGTTCCCGTTCCGGTTCTCCCGAACCAGTTCCAACTGTTTCATCATTCCTTTTCAGGAAGTTTTAAACGATATAAAATAAAATTTCTTCGTTCACGCAGGAACGCAAATTTATTACACTCCTTGAAATAAAGTAATAATACATTATTAAATAATTGTTTATTTCTCAATGATTACAAATTAAAAACTTCTTAAAATCAAACATAATTCAGATTTGCTATGTTGGCAGTATTGGTTCTCGTGCAACCTTCCCGATTTCAACTGTACAACACATTCTCTTCCATTTATTGGTAAATATGATTGAAAAGTAATACAACCAAATTCTATTCTGTGATTGAAAAGTAATTTAAAAAAAAATCTATTCCGTGATTCCGTATCTGATCGGTTGTTTCAAAGTGTCTCTAGCGCGGAGATCGTACTCTCGTCGTGATTGTTGTGAATTATTATTCCTACTTGCCGTATGTGCACCACGATCTTGGCGTATGAGCTTGATTCAAAACTCTTCCATGTTTCCAAGAATTCTTGTGCCTATAAATGACTGGATCAGAATCCGTAAGTACCGTTTTTGGTATTACTGTGACTTGTTTAACCTTTTCTTCATGATACTGGGGTCGATTGGATTGATGGATAAGTCCGATTCATTGATATAGTCCTGGAGCCGAGGCCGAAAATGGGTGTTCATTTTAGGAGAAGGTTTGATATAAAATTATGAAAATCTAGTCAATTCTGAGTAAGAAAATCCAAGTCTGCCATTTCAAAGCGGTTGCTTTCAAAAATGGCAGCCATTTAAAAAGTGACGAAAACGCACAAACATGACCTGTCTTTAGGATGGATGGAACTTTTACAGATGATAGATTATGTCCAAACATAGATGTTTTCACCAGTCTGCCACTTTCAACCGGTTGAAAATGCGTGGCAGACTCAATTTCAAAAATTGCATTTTTCGGGTGTAAAATTTACAGTATTTGGGACGCCTCAAATTTTCACACATGATTATATATGCCCAAATAAGGAGTTTGAGACTTGTCTGCCAATCTAAAGCAGTTGAAAAGTAATGGCAGACTTGAATTGAAATATTGCCAAATTTGGTGATAAATTTCATCAGTTTTAGGAAGATTCAAATTTCAATACGTTAAAGTACCTGTGGTATGAGAGCAATAGACCATGGTCTGCCTTGCCTAGCCAGTTGCTTTCTACCGACAGACTGAAATGCAAAAATTGCCAAATTACTGATCAAAATTTTGTGATTTTAGGATGCTTCAAATTTCGGCTCAACATTGTTCTCCTGCAATAAGACTGAAAAAGAGTAGTCTGCCTTCAGTAACCCGTTGTTTAAGTTAGGCAGACTGAAATTGAAAAATTGCAATTTTCAAGGTCAAAATGAATGTATTTTGGGAAAGTTGTAATTTTGGCATGTGATACTAGCATGTTAGTGTAAACTTTTTGACGCAGTCTGCCATCAATATTCCGCTGCCTTCTGGCGGCAGACTGAACTCAAACGTGGGAAAACAGAAATAATTTCAATTATTGACCATTTTTATGGTAAAAATGCATCTTCTTTAGGACGATTCAAATTTTGGCACATGATACTACATTGTAAGAAGAAACTTTGTGACATGGTCTGCCATCAATATCCAACTGATTTTTTCGGCAGACCAACAATGTTAGGTATCTTACTTACATAATATGTTACAATTTGCCATCCCTCAACACCTTTATTAGCTGCAAGTAATTTTTTCTACATCCATTTTCCTTCATGTCCGACTGTAGAAAATATCTTTAATTTATAAATGAAACAAGGGAGAAGCAGAAAACAGAATAGGAAAACACTTAACTTCGCGTCGAAAACGGCCGTTAGGTGGGTCCCGGGTAGCCGCCCAGAATAAAACTGCCTTTTTTTCATCTTCCAGGTAAACTACAGTCTAGAAATTTTAACCGTCAGTCGGGGATAGACCACATTGCAATATTCACTCGGTTTCTCATCTGTAAAATTGTTTAAATAATACCTTTTTGTAATAATACAAATTAAATTTTGATGCTGAGCTATTGACTTGAAATTTTAAAAATAGGTCAGAACTGGATCACAATGCAATATTCACTCGGTTTTTTGTCTGTAAAATTGTTTAAATAATACCTATTTGTTTAAACAAATGAAATTTTGATGATGAGCTACATACTTGAAATTTTAAATATAGGTCAGAAATGGATGACATTTCAATATTCACTCGGTTTGTATGACATGGTATGAGTATGGTATGGTATATTATTGTATGTATGATTTGGTATAATACAGTATGGTATGATAGGAAAGAAATTCGTATGGTATGGTATGAGTACGGTGAGAATATGGTATGGTGCCGATTTGCAACACAGTCTGGTATAGACAGAAGGGAGTTTTTTTTTCTATGGCCATAGATTTAGGCAAGTTTAGTTATTTTCCATTGTACATTGGTAACATCAACCGAATCCAGAAATAACATTATTTTGTTTACTTTTCCAACAATTTTGATTATTTATTTATCGCCACATTGCATCCGACATTTGGACATTTTACCGCTGAACACGACGGCGAAGTCAGAATTGCAATCTGAAGCGATTAGGAAGAAGTTGAACGAAACGAAACCTATCCATATAAACTTCACGAATCTGAAGACATACGTAATCCCATTAAAATTTAATAAGTTAATATTAACTCACAATCAGTACCTTGAGCGGACGAGGCGAAATACATTGGCATGACTCTCGACTGCAAGCTGAGGTGGAAAGCCCATGTAAAGAAAAAGAAATAAAAAACATACCGTTCTATATGAATTTTTCGAGATATGAGATTTTCAAATTTTCAAAATTCGTTTTGAACCCCTTCCCCTTGACCTAGGGTTATGAAAAGTTTCGAGGACCATTGTGGGGTTGGTCGAAACCCATAAAAAAAATTTCGTAATTTTAACTCAACGCTAACTGGGCAAAGTGCCGCCGACGGCGTACGGCGGACGGACGGATTTTTTTTTATTCGATCTTGAAACGTAAACCAACAAATTTTGAGGGGGGGTTAAAATTTTTTTTTTCTTTGGGCGATTCCAATGGTTCATTATCGAAGATAATAAACCAAAATGAAGTACGAGGTACGCGGTGTGGGTGTGACAGGGGGCGCAGAGACATAAAAGGTCTCGTCGTATGACGTGGTTGGCTCCTGCCAGCCGTATTACGTCATACGCTCGTGCGTCATAGGCTCTGACGTACTTGTTGGCCTCCTGCTAGCCGTCTTACGTCATACGCTCGTGCGTCATAGGCTACGACGCACTTGTTGGTCTCCTGCCAGCCGTCTTACGTCATACGCTCGTGTGTCATAGGCTCTGACGTGCTTGTTGGCCACCTGCCACCCGTCTTACGTCATACGCTTGTGCGTCATTGGCTCTGACGCACTAGTTATCCTGCCGGCCTTCTTACGTCATACGCTCGTGCGTCATAGGCTCTGACGTACTTGTTAGCCTCCTGCTAGCCGTCTTACGTCATACGCTCGTGCGTCATAGGCTATGACGCACTTGTTGGTCTCCTGCCAGCCGTCTTAGGTCATACGCTCGTGCGTCATAGGCTCTGACGTACTTGTTGGCCACCTGCCAGCCGTCTTACGTCATACGCTTGTGCGTCATTGGCTCTGACGCACTAGTTATCCTGCCAGCCGTCTTACGTCATACGCTCGTGCGTCATAGGCTCTGACGTACTAGTTGGCCTCCTGCCAGCCGTCTTACGTCATACGCTCGTGCGTCATAGGATCTGACGTAATTTCCCGCCGGTCGCTTGTGTTCTGACGTGATCTGAGGGAAAGGGTGAATCAAGGGAACAAATTTTTCCCGTTTCAGTTTATGTGCCAAAGCAAAGACATGAAAATGTCAAAAAAATGTGTAAATAGGTACCTAAGCCCAACTGTAATGTCAATTTTCTGACAATGAGTTTTCGACTATAGTTTTCATACCTTTTTACTTAAGTACTTATTGAAATTTGAGACTGATAATGAGCTGTTTGCAAATAAAAAGTCTGATAACTTCATTAGGTACATCTTATTAATCTATTTTCAAGTTCCGATTCACAGTTGAATGTGTTTTATTTAGATGTCGTAAAATTCGAAAACGATGGAATGACGAAACCTGTCGACTACTGACTCAAGTGATACTGTCGACTTCTAACACATGTAGGTCGACTACTACTGCAAAACCATGTCGACTACTGAAGAAAATGTTGGTCACTGGTATCGACTACTACCTAGAGCATTGGGATTTTTTACAAAACTTGTTTTTCCCTTTTCAAACCATGTTGAATAATATTTCCCGCTGCCAGGTCTTTTAGGAAAGGATCTTGGGTACACAATGAACAGGTTTGCAATGAGAAAAAAACCGAGTGAATATTGAAATGTCATCCATTTCTGACCTATATTTAAAATTTCAAGTATGTAGCTCATCATCAAAATTTCATTTGTTTAAACAAATAGGTATTATTTAAACAATTTTACAGACAAAAAACCGAGTGAATATTGCATTGTGATCCAGTTCTGACCTTTTTTTAAAATTTCAAGTCAATAGCTCAGCATCAAAATTTAATTTGTATTATTACAAAAAGGTATTATTTAAACAATTTTACAGATGAGAAACCGAGTGAATATTGCAATGTGGTCTATCCCCGACTGACGGTTAAAATTTCTAGACTGTAGTTTACCTGGAAGATGAAAAAAAGGCAGTTTTATTCTGGGCGGCTACCCGGGACCCACCTAACGGCCGTTTTCGACGCGAAGTTTAGTGTTTTCCTATTCTGTTTTCTGCTTCTCCCTTGTTTCATTTATAAATTAAAGATATTTTCTACAGTCGGACATGAAGGAAAATGGATGTAGAAAAAATTACTTGCAGCTAATAAAGGTGTTGAGGGATGGCAAATTGTAACATATTATGTAAGTAAGATACCTAACATTGTTGGTCTGCCGAAAAAATCAGTTGGATATTGATGGCAGACCATGTCACAAAGTTTCTTCTTACAATGTAGTATCATGTGCCAAAATTTGAATCGTCCTAAAGAAGATGCATTTTTACCATAAAAATGGTCAATAATTGAAATTATTTCTGTTTTCCCACGTTTGAGTTCAGTCTGCCGCCAGAAGGCAGCGGAATATTGATGGCAGACTGCGTCAAAAAGTTTACACTAACATGCTAGTATCACATGCCAAAATTACAACTTTCCCAAAATACATTCATTTTGACCTTGAAAATTGCAATTTTTCAATTTCAGTCTGCCTAACTTAAACAACGGGTTACTGAAGGCAGACTACTCTTTTTCAGTCTTATTGCAGGAGAACAATGTTGAGCCGAAATTTGAAGCATCCTAAAATCACAAAATTTTGATCAGTAATTTGGCAATTTTTGCATTTCAGTCTGTCGGTAGAAAGCAACTGGCTAGGCAAGGCAGACCATGGTCTATTGCTCTCATACCACAGGTACTTTAACGTATTGAAATTTGAATCTTCCTAAAACTGATGAAATTTATCACCAAATTTGGCAATATTTCAATTCAAGTCTGCCATTACTTTTCAACTGCTTTAGATTGGCAGACAAGTCTCAAACTCCTTATTTGGGCATATATAATCATGTGTGAAAATTTGAGGCGTCCCAAATACTGTAAATTTTACACCCGAAAAATGCAATTTTTGAAATTGAGTCTGCCACGCATTTTCAACCGGTTGAAAGTGGCAGACTGGTGAAAACATCTATGTTTGGACATAATCTATCATCTGTAAAAGTTCCATCCATCCTAAAGACAGGTCATGTTTGTGCGTTTTCGTCACTTTTTAAATGGCTGCCATTTTTGAAAGCAACCGCTTTGAAATGGCAGACTTGGATTTTCTTACTCAGAATTGACTAGATTTTCATAATTTTATATCAAACCTTCTCCTAAAATGAACACCCATTTTCGGCCTCGGCTCCAGGACTTAGGTTATCTCTCAACCAACGACCGAACATCAGCTGACTGGGTGAGAAGCCAATTGTCGGGATTTCTGTGTTTCGGTAGTGCATTAGTAAAGTGTAAGGGCGTTGTCCCGTTTTTTCACATTTCCTAAGCATATTCTCTACTAATTTGACTCCGGTTTCAGCTAATGCGTGACCCTGACTATAGTTGGGACTACTTTTGGTTAGTTTAATCCCATATTCAGTCAAGTAAATTATGAATTGTCGGCTACCGAAAGGGTTGTTGTCGGATACTATTTCGTTGGGGAATCCAAATTGTGCAAAAAACTTAGGGCAAATCTTTATCACTGCATCCGTTTTTTTCGATGGTAGTTGTTCAAATTCCACCCATGTAGAATAATAGTCCATTATGACTAGGTAAGATTTGGCTTTGAATTCTAAAATGTCCATACCAATTTTTGACCAGGGGCGCAATGGAATTTCAGGAGGGATCATTGGTTCTTTACCATTCCTATTTCTAGTTTCCTGGCATGTTTGGCACGATAATACGTAATTCCCTATGTCAGTTGACATACCAGGCCAATAGGAGGAACGTCTTGCTTTTGATCTAGTTTTTTCTACTCCTAGATGTCCTTCGTGAAGCTTGCGTAACAAATCTTTACGTTCTTTTAGTGGGATGACTATTCGGTCTTGATAGAAAACCAACTTTTTGTCGAACGAGAGATGTTCCTTTATCATCGAATATCTTCCCACTTCTCCAGAAAGTTAGCTTGGCCAACTGGATTGTATGAAAGACACTACCTGACTTAGGATTTCATCATTTTTGGTTGCTAAAGCAAATTTAGTGTGTTTATCATTAGACAGTGTTTTGACGATTAGCCTGTGAATTACATACTCCATTTCGGGGTCGTCTTTAGTGTAGCCAGGCAAATATGCTCTCGAAAGAGCATCAGCTAAAAGCATCTTGTTACCTGGTTAGTATGTCATTTTAAAATTATATTTCATAAGTTTGAGGCGCATCCTCTGAAGTCTGCTAGTTACTTTATCAAAGTGTTGTTTTATTATATTTATTAGGGTCGGTTTATTATATTTATTATTATGGTCGGTTTGAATTTCCACTTCCCTACCATAAACGTAATAATGGAATCTCTCCATTGCAAAAGAGCATCCTAGCAATTCTTTTTCAATGATAGCATAATTTTGTTCTGTTTTGGTCAACGAGCGAGATGCGTATGCTACTGGACGATTGTTCTGAATCAGACCATACCCTAGACCTGAATTACTTGAGTCCGATTGAACTATTACTGGGGAATGCTCATCATAATGAGCCAATATTGGGCTATTAATTAGTGAATTTTTCAATTGTTTTATACAGTGTGAATGGGCTGCTGTCCACACCCAGGGCTCATTATCTTTTGTTAAAGTTCGTAGCGGTTCTGTGACTGATGATAAATTTGGGAGAAATTTCCCTACGAATTTTATAATACCCAGAAATCTTAACAATGATTTCTTATCATGAGGTTCAGGCATGTTCTCAATAGCCTGAATTCTATTAGGATCTATTGCTATGCCTTCAGCAGACACAATATGACCTAATATTTTTATTTTATCTTGTCTGAACTGAAACTTATCGGGGTTGAACGTGATGTTAGATTCCTTAGCTTTATCTAGTACTTGTTTTAATATATAGTCATGTTCATTTTTAGAAGAACCTGATATTATTACGTCGTCTATGTAGATTTTGACACCTTTTATGCTGCCAAAGATCTCAGTATTTTTCTTTTGGAAAACTTCAGCGCAAAGTTTTACTCCGTATGGCAAACGCAGAAATTTATACCTATTAAAGGGTGATCCAAAGGTACATAATTCCGCAGATTCATTCGAGATCGGGATCTGGTAAAAGCTGTCGCGTAAATCGAGGATTGAATAAAATTGTTTACCTAGATCATCAAATATTTGGTCTTGCGTCGGTATTTGGAATTTATCGTCGACGATTTGTTCGTTAAGATCTCTCGGATCAAGGCAAACTCTTAAACTGTCATCTTTTTTCTCTACTATTACAAGAGGGTGTTGCCAATTGCAAGGTCCGTCTGCTTTAGCAATTATTCCAGCATTTTCTAATTTATCAAGTTGCTCTTTTAATCTAGTTTGCAAATGCTTTGGAACACGACGGGGTGAGTGTGTGACTGGGATTGCATTCTCTTTCAACCTAATTGTATAGGGTTCACCTGGAAATTTTCCAATTCCACTGAAAACACTCTTATAGTTTTTAATCACTTCATCCCTATTTTTAAAGTTCTTATCTAGCCTTTCTTTGATCTCTATTTTCTTTAGCTTGGCTATCATATCCAATTGTTCACACGTTTTCAAACCTAAAATTGGTTTGTCCAACGTATCTATTATTATAAAATCAACCTTAGCAGTTACATGGTTAAAGTTAGTAAGTAGACTTATTTAAGTAGACTTATTCTACCTTCTATATTCAGCTTGTTATTATTATATGCCGATAGTTTTAAGTTACAGGGCTTTAGTTCCGGCTGAGGTTGTAAATTCTCAAGGGCAATACGTTTACAGCAGAGCCTGAGTCGAGTTTAAATTTGATTTTCAATTTTTCAATTTTGCCCATGATGCTCCAATCATTGCTCGAGTGTTCAATTTTATTGATTTTTACGTTAATTGAATCTATGTACGTCGATTCATTACCACTACTATCGTCTTCTATAGCGTACATGTTGCCATTTTTATTGAAATTTCTTCTTTTATTTGGGCAACCTACTGCGAAATCGTTATATTTATAGCAAAGCGTGCATTGTTTTTGATATGCTGGGCAGTTACAAGCAACATGTTCTGTGTTACATTTCTTACATAGATACTTCTTACTGGTAGATGGCTTGTTACTCGGCGATGTTTTCAACGATTTGTAGGTACCTTTGTGGCTTCGTCTACCTTTCTGGCGGATGTCATCGATTTTCGGGTTGTCCGGTTGCTGTTGGAAATCTTCAAGTTCCGTCTTCCTGGATCCGTAGTACTTGCAGAGTTCAATGGCTCGTTCCAGCGTAAGTTTGTCTCCCTCGTCCAACATCCGGTTCAAGAGAGCAGTGTCTGGAATTTGTGACACTAGGCGGTCCCTCACCATATTATTTCGCTCGGCGAATTCGCATGTCGTTGCTGCGATTTTTAGAATGGTGACGAATTCAATTAGTGACTGTCCGGAAGCTAGACATAATTTATTAAATTTACATCGCTCATGTATTATGTTCTTCCGAGGTGCGAAATAGCTAGTGAATGCTTTGATCACCTCGTCAAATTTCGTCAGCGCATCTTCCCTTGTGAGTTCATCACTTTCCGGTTTGGTCATGGCATCTTCTTTCAGCGTGGTGGAAATGTCCACAGCTTTTGGGCCTAATTGGTTTAGGAGAACAGCGATCTTTACCTCGTCTGGTTCCTTTTTAGCGAATTTTCGAAGAAAAGGAAGCTATTGTTCTCGGTCCAAAATTTTTAAAACTCGAAATTCCGCAAAATTTGTATACCAAAATCCGTTTCAGACCATCCTGAATTCACTGCCAAAAGACACAAAAAATCATATGTATATATTTATGTATTTATGTATGTGTCATTCCAGACGATAACTCTCGATAGAATTGAGATAAAAAGTTCAAATTTGCACACAAAATCTGTCTTGGCAATCGACAGGCTAACTTCGAAGATGGGCAGAATCGGGCCACTCTAAGGGGGGTGTAGGGGAGTTTTAAGGGGGGGAAAATTACTCATGAAGTCCAAATTTGAAACAGTCTGACATGTGACACCTCATTTTGAAGATGAAGAAACGTGGTTTTACTTGAGATGCTTTTCGCGGTTCATCTGCTCTAATCTGATACCGGAAAGAGATATCACAATTCTGACTTCATCATCGTGTTCAGTTTTGAAAAAGCTATATCCTGAGGGGGGTTTTTGGGAGTTATGGGGGGGGGGGAGGAGGAGGGGCATTACCTACCCATCAATTCCCAAAATGAAACAGTATGACAAGTGACATCTCAATTTAAAGGTTTTTTTTTTTTAATGCTGAACACGATGGTGGGTTTTTTGGAATTTTAGGTATGAGGGGGGGGGGGGATCACCCATAAATTCCCAAAATGAAACAGTCAGACATGTGACACCTCATTTTAAAGTTTTTTTCTTATGCTGAAGACGATGATGAAGTCAGAATTGCGATATCTCATTCCGTTCTCAAACTGGAGCACGTTGAAGGTGAAGAAACGTGGTTGTTATTGAGACGTTCTTCACAGTTCATCTGCTCTAATCTGATAACGGAATGAGATATCGCAATTCTGACTTCATCATCGTGTTCAGCGTTGAAAAATCCATAAACTGAGGTGTTACTCTGCACGAAATGGAGACAATATTTTTTACCTACGTATCCAACAAATATCTTCTGGATTTCAAAACATTTTTTATTCCCCTATCCCAACCCAAATTTTACTTTGCTTAAGGCTACTCCTATAATGGTATAAAACTACTATGTATGGTATCAAGTTGTGAAAACATTGGCCTAATAGGAATTTTCAGAAAGTTTTAGGCGATGGGGTATTACCCGAATTATACCGAATTAACCGAATAGCTTCATACTCAAATACCTATAATTACAAAATAAAATAAGTTCAAGATTGCCTATATTTGAATGAGATGTTCCAAACATCACATTTTACATAAAAGCGGTTATTTCTTCGAAAATTCGCTCTTATAGCCATGCTGCATGACTGGAACTTTTTCTTTTTGATGCGAGCATATATATATATGTTGAAATTTAGCATCCATTCTTTCCACTCTGTCTGAAGATTGTCAGCGTCGAAATTGAAAGGATGTGGAGGCTTCGCGTCGGCCATCGTGGGGCGATTCGTCAATGGCGTTCTATTGAGAAAATTCCGTTGGAATGTCGAGAGGAAAATTTATTTTTCCGGGAAAGGTTTTAAACAAGTGAGTTCGTTAGAACGCGTTTTCACTTCGCGTAAAGAACACATGACACCATGTAAGAGATCTCGCAAATGGGTAGGGGTTTTTTAGAGACACAAGAGCACTTTCAATATGTACGAATTTCTTTAATGCAGGTTTTAACAGTATAGGTTTTCTAAGGTAATCGAGCGGCAAATTATGGGAGCCTGGAAGGGGCAGTTCCCGTTCCGGTTCTCCCGAACCAGTTCCAACTGTTACACATCATAATGTGATTATGAACAACATAATATGTTGTTCATAATCATATTATGATGTGTAATATAATATTACTATGAATAACATATTATGTTCACATACGTAAGTGTCAGCGGATCCTTGGATCATTTGGACCAGCTAATTCTGTACATCCGAATCCTTCATAGCTAGCAATCCGTCCGTCACTTAACGTTGTCCTAAAATGATGGATTACGTTGTCCTAAAATGATTTGGGCTACGGGTTCACACCAGCCCCTCAATGACACTTGAAACGTTTCATAACCCTCAGACAATAGGAAGGGGTTGGAAATTAATTTTGAAGTTTTGAAAACATCATACCTCGAACATTATGCCTACATGAAACGGTGTAGCTAGTTTTTTTTTTTTTTTTTTTTTTTTTTTTTTTGGTAGACATTTCAGAGACCATACGAAAAGCCGTTCGTTCACAGTGCGACCTAATAGGTTGAGCCAATGAAATACCGTCAACAAGATTGAATAATAATTCTTAATAATTAATCTGCCATTTAGTGATCTTGACAGAAGGGTGAGCTGCACAAAGAAGATGATAAACCTTTGTGTCAATAACTTGCAGGGGTTTTTATTCGATTATTTGAATCTACGTATGTATAAACGTAAACCATGGCGCCAAGGTGAGATTTCGAAACGGGTACGGTGCTTGTTAGGACATCTCTTAAGTTGAAAGGAAAAAGGCGGGCGGGGAAAGTGGATATCATAACTAAAGAATGATATTTGCGAGGGTGATTTTTAAATGCAGTGTTTTTTGGTGGATGAGAAGGTGCTCTCTCTGAATTATGTTTTAGCCTTCTGGAAGAACCATTGAGGAATCGGGGCCCGTATGAAGAATCTCCCTATGGGATCCGGTCAACTCGCTCTTTTTGAATGTCAACGCTCAGCTCGCTCTAACTTTCAAATCCTACCCCAAAGAGCGACTTGACATCGCCGAGTTTTATGGAATGTCACCTCGCTCTAGCTGTGCTGAACCCAATATCTCGGAACTATATACTTGTAGGTACCTACAGAATCAAAGTAGCAGTTTAGGGCCGGTTTCACCAAACACTCGTAACCATGGTTAAAATTAATCATTGATTTATCAAACCAGAGATTTTAATCGTTGATAAGGAGAAATGAGTTTCACCACTGTAATCAACGATTAAAAAGATTTCATAAAACGTTGTTTTAATAAAACATCGATTTAAGTTTAAACGACGATTTAGCATGGATTAGCATGGGATTAAACGGCGAATTAGCATGGATGCTATTCGATAACGACTGATAACGGCATACCGATTGTTCAATTGTGTGCGATCCTCCCGATTTTTCTTTTTCTGCTTTCCCTATATTTTACTATTTTTCGTTTGATTGTTGTGATTGTTGATTTTTAGTTGTGATTGTTTATTGTTGATTGTTTCATTTTTAAAATTTTGTGAATCGGTTGCCTCGATGGAAGCGGCAGCGTCGCAGAAGCGGAAGAGGGAGCCGAAGTTTGAGTCAAATGAAAACCCTGTCACTTGGATACTCGATTTTATGTTCAATTTGTTCAAGAACGGATAGAACTGATGCTTTCGAGAGCCGGTACCTCACCCTGAAGTCGATTTCATCGAGGTCAAAATCATTTAGCCTCTCTCTAATCCATCGCGGCCGTCGAATTGAGAAGTCTTCATCTTCATCAATAATTTCGTCCACCAACCGAAATGCTCTAATCAATCCCCTGCTCATCATAGGTGTCAAGAATGAAGAAGAATAGAGAAACGGATCACAACAAAACTTGAGAACTGGCAAGATGGCGGAGTGGTAAATCGTTGATTTAGGGCTTAAACCAGCCAAAATCGGCTGGTTAATTTTAATCGTTGATTTATCTTCTTATCTCGTTGGTTTATTTAAAACGACGTTGGTGAAACTCGACATCGTTGTTTACCACCTAAGATCATCGATTTAATTATTAAACGTTGATTAAAAACGTTGGTGAAACCGGCCCTTAGTAACGAGCATGTACCTTGTAAGTAAATCAGAGACGGATGCTCCTCCTCAGGTCTTCTTCAGTCACGAATTACAATCGGGTAGGTTTGCTGTGAGCTGCTACATTTTTGACGAAATCAAAAATCATTGATGTAATCAGCTATTAAATTATCTATGGTGGCGAGCCTCTTTACTGCTACTGACCGAATCCGTACCAGTTTGTCGACGCCGTTGGAGGCTATCCTGGAGTCAGTTTGTTGCTCCTCAAGGACGTCCAAGAATAGGAATATGCTGTGGTGAGTTTGATTTTCTTAAATTTAGCGTAAAAAGCCTCGCAAGTATTCATGGTACGGCCTGAGGAGTTGCGTGCTGCCCAAATTATAGGCGGAATGAGGAGTAGCTTTTTATGTAAGTTTCACGGCGCTACCTACTTGGTCAAATCATCAATTTTCTTATTGTTTTAGGGGATGGCCAAATCCTCATTGTCCTCACTATTCTCTTTATATGCGGTTTCCAATCCACATTTTGGTTTATTATCTTCGATAATGAACCATTGGAATCGCCCAAAAAAGAAAAAAATTTTAACCCCCCCCCCCCCCCCCCCTCAAAATTTGTTGGTTTACGTTTCAAGATACGTAGATTCAGAAAATCCGAGAGAAAATCGAATTAAAAAAAATCCGTCCGTCCGCCGTCCGCACCACTTTGCCCAGTTAGCGTTGAGTTAAAATTACGATATTTTTTTTATGGGTTCCGACCAACCCCACAATGGTCCTCGAAAACTTTTCATAACCCTAGGTCAAGGGAAAGGGGTTCAAAACGAATTTTGAAATTTTGAAAATTCCAAAACTCGAAAAATTCAGAAGAAATGGTATGTTTTTTATTCCATAATTAGATAGAGTTTATTCTTTAGAATTTTTTAAGACCATCCACAGCTTTGTACGACCAGCCGTTCGTTCACAATGAGGGCTCAAAGGTTGAACCTGTCAACACGATCGCGAATCAAACGGTTGAAATACAGGTCAACGTTCATACTAACGAGCTGTTTGGAACATCATATGGTTTTAGTGATGTCGAGTTTTTTGTTCTGAGGTACGTTTCGTGCTACGGAAATGAAGGTAATTTCGAATGTTTGTTGGTAGGTACTTCTTTTATAGAAAAAGTATTGCCGACGTAGTATTAAAAACCCCAGAATTATATCGGTACATTTTATTTGTAATTAATTCATCATCTCTATCATTCAGGTTCTGCACAAAGGAACCCAGTCGATTCCAACAGTCGGATATCGTATGAATTAACCATAATTAATAATAATTATTATTAATCTATAATATAAAAATGAATCGCAAAATGTGTTGGTAAGCGCATAACTCAACAACGCCTGGACCAATTTGGCCAATTCTTTTTTTAAAATGTTCGTTGAACTTCAAGGATGGTTTTTACGGCGAGAAAAATTCAAATAATTGCCGGAAAAATGATAAAAACAGCCCTTTTCTTTTTCCCAAACAAATGTTTTCCAACTAAAATGTAGTCAAGCACTAACCGTTGTCTAAGCAACGAGGATTTTGATTTGGTGGGTTGAAAATGATAAGGCCAAATGAAGTTGATGCAGTGATATCAGCTGAAATCCCTAATGTACAAGTACATCCTGGATTGCATGAAGTAGTTATCATAAACATGATACATGGTCCCTGTGGAACTCTTAATCACAATTCACCGTGTATGGTGGGTAAATGTTCAAAACGATATCACGGACACATCTATCGGAAACAATTACTGGTAATGACGGTTATCCATTGTATCGTCGCCAATCGACAGCAGTCAATGGAAAATCAACAATTCTCAAATTAAATCAACAAGATATTGAAATAGATAATCGTTGGATTGTTCCATATTCACCCATTTTATCAAAGACATTCAAAGCACACATCAACGTTGAATCTTACCATTCAGTGAAATCTATTAAATACATTTGCGAATATGTAACCAAAGGGAGTGATATGGCTGTGATTGGAAGCACCAAAGAGGATTCCAATGATGAAGTTACCCAATACCGAATGGGTCGCTATGTTAGTAGTAATGAAGCAGTTTGGCGGATATTTTCTTTTCCAATTCATGAGAGACGCCCTTCTGTTGTTCACTTAGCTGTACATTTAGGGCGGAATTCATAGTCGACCCTAAAGATAAGTGTCCACTAATACTTCGGAAAGTAAAGGGTCGCCCTCCACTTCAATCTTCGAATTCATAGTTCAATCCTAGTGTTCACTAACACTTCTATTCAAGTAAGAATGCGCACTCGGCTTAAGTGTACACTAGGCTTTAGTTTTAGTGGTCGCTACGCCTTTCGGCATGCAGTTGGCAGCCCCGCAGTTTATTGAAGGGAAAGTTTCTCTGTTTAGAGATAAAAATCCCCGTCACTTCTAACACTAAACGGGGAAATTTTCCCTTCTCACTTCCAAACTGTGAAAACAGTCTCGGAAGGTTACCAGAAGGTTCACAGTTGTCGTCGTTTCGAATAGAATTGTTTGTGTTCTTTGTCATACTAAATTAGATTTATTGATAATTGATACGAATAAGAAGATGCAAGTGTTTAGGGAAGATGAGAAGGCGAAGGTGAGGCAGTTGGTGTTAGAGAAAGGACATAGTAGAAAGCAAGAAGAGCGATATTAGAAACGAATTAGAAATGTTCGAATTTAAAAAAAAAGCACCAAATTGAATTGTTTGAGTTGGAGAAGAAAAATAAGTTGCTAGAAATCAGAAAGTTGTTGAAAAACAAAAAGAAAGTTAAAAAGTATACATCAAAGTGGTTAAAAGAAGAGTGAAAAGGAAATTTGTTTGTATTTAAGAAAATAAGTAAAGTAAAAATGAGTTTGTATATAGGTACGTTACATTGTCAAGTTCTTGGGTTAAATTTTAAAAAAATGTTCAGTATTACTACCTCAATTTTCCTATTTTTTTATATCTACATGTATTTTACATTATACCTACCTCCTTCAAATACTAATGAATTCTTCATATTTGTTCACCTGAAGGGAACCCTCAACTACATTCCTATTTTGAAGGGAAAAGGGAGTAATCATGAAAAACACCTGAAATTTAAATATATTTTAATTATTAAAATAACGAGCGATGAATGCGTTCTTAATTCCGTCGCCAGTGGTATTATCAGCGTCGTTGACTATATGATTTGGCTGATAGAGAACAGATCTCCACAAACTGCCTGTGAACAAATTAAACAAATTTTAGTGAATTGAGAATGTTTTCACAACTCTATTACAGAATTACATGATTATGCTTTGGAGGATTTGCAGCAATCTACACGTACCAGATCAGGTGCAGTTATTGGTGAATTCCATCGATCCCTGAGTTGTATATAGAACAAAACCACATGAAAACATTAACCACATACCAACATCCAGAAATCCCAAGAATACATCAAACGAAACAAGTAGCTTACTTTCAGGATTCAGCAGCTATCAACACGTACCAGACACATTGTTGTTATTGGAGAATTACATCGATCCCCGAGTTGTACATACAACAAAACCACATGAAAACATTTACCACATACCAACATCCAGAAATCCCAAGGATATATGAAACGAAACAAGTAGCTTACCTTACTAGCTTTCTTGATTTGTTTGCATCGAAGAGAGGTAAAGAGGTAGTTCCACAAACCAACAGTTGAAAAAATCACAGGAAAGGGTTACTCACTTGGAAAAAAAAAACACTTGGAAAGAAGAGGTCGCGTAAAACCGTAGAGTATCGAGCACTTGCATAGCTGGTGTCAGTGGAAGTCCTCTCTTACTAGAGAATTCAGTCCTAGAGAAGATTATTATATTATAATCATACCTATTATTAATAGGTATGAGAACTTGCAAAACCGTCTCTTTTCGGAAAACGGAATCGCCGGCGAAATCCTTCCTCACTGAGCCATTCAAATGGGTTCTGCCCATCTTAGTCCAGTCAATCTAAGCCGAAAAATCCCAAATAAAAGAAAAAATATGGGATTTTGTTTTTTTGCGGGAATATGTAGGGGAGGGTCCCCTGATCAAAGTCCAATAAAGTCCCGAGCCGACCCCCCCACCACGATGGAGTGGGGGGTCGGCTCGGGACTTTATTGGACTTTGATCAGGGGACCCTCCCCTACATATTCCCGCAAAAAAACAAAATCCCATATTTTTTTCTTTTATTTGGGATTTTTCGGCTTAGATTGACTGGACTATCTCGAATATACCGTTTTGGTGCCTTATTCAGCCGTTTCTCTGCGAATCGCTCGGAAAACTCGTCATCCCACTCATCGAAATAAAAAAATAGACTATATTGAGAATTCATTTTGAGAACCGTCGTGGGAAACCTCAATAACAAAAGTTTTTGATAGCTTATCAGCAAAAATAGAGGGTTAGTGCGCACTTTAGGGACCTGGAGAGGTCACTTTAGATTTGGCACCGGAAAGTCGTGGGTAACACTTCACTTACCGGTCAAGTTTGGTTTATGAATTCAGTAAAATGTGCACTAGGATTATCATTCGAGTGCGCCCTAAAGTGTGACCTTGAAACGTGACTATGAATAGCGGTAAGGGAGCACCATCACTTTCGAGCTCATCTTAGGGCGCACTTACACTAAAGTGACGACTATGAATTCCACCCTTAGAAAATGGACAAAGAGTGTATTTTACAGCACAGAACGCAGTACAAAGAGCTGCTCAGCCACCATCTACTACATTAAACTTTTTTTTTGAGACATGCCAAAACAATGATTTTTCACAAACATTGCTATATTCTGAAATGTCAGTATCGTATATCACAAAGCACTACAATGATAACAAAACTGATTTCTGTTATTAATAATTAATAACAGAATTATTATTAATAGAATCATAATTATTATGATTCACATGATTAACAATAAAGCGATTACTTACTTTTAAATCCTTCTATAACATATTATGTTTCATTTAATTATTTTTTATTCACAACGCCTTATCACCAGGGTGACGGTTCTGTTCAGGAGAATTTTTAGCCACGACTATAACATACGTAGGAACGAAAAACTGCTTCATTACAAATCTTTATGACAGGACGAAGTCTGTCGGGTCCGCTAGTAATAAATACAAATGATTAATACCTAACAATAAATTATAATAATTTTCACTAGGTACTTGATAAAATTATTAATAATTAGTGATAATTCATAATAATAATTAATCTAACATTTAGGATCTAGACATTTAGACCTAGTGATCTAGACAGAAGGGTGATCTGTACAAAGAAGATAATGAACCGTTGTGTAAAGAATTTGCAGAGTTTTTGTACTTTTCTGAGACTGGAATCAGAAGTTGAAAACATTTCGCTATCGGCCGGTGAAAGGCTCTTGCAAGGTCCTTATAGAGCGAGCTGACATCCCCCTTCCGATTCATTTTACGACCTACCTCATTAAAAACTGGTAGGGTGGTATCTGCAGGGTGGTATCTGGTAGAGCGAGGGTACCTGCACCCGTCAATATACCGAGCAGTTGGTGAAGATTCACAGTAGGAACCCATTCATCGACGTCGGATCGGCCCATGCCATGTACGTGGAAGCCGCAAAAAGAACAAGACAACAGCGATCGATTTGTCTGCTAGAGCCATTCAAGCAGCCAAATCACATTTGACCACTGCCAGTTAGATAAATAGGTTTGGTTGCCCAAATGAATTCATTTTTACCACACACATTCTCAACACCCCAATTTATGACAAAGAATCTGTTCACAATAATGAAGCCATTACTGTTTCGTTGCCTTAAACATTCGCTGAAGGACTTTCCGTTTTTTTTTTTCCACCAGGGTCGTCAATTTGGTATTTTAAGCCTTGACTCGTATATAAATTACCCACAGGCGATCGTGTATAAGACAGTTAGAAATTAGAAATTGTGAATTTAGAGAGTAAAGGTAATAACTGGTGGATGTGGGTGATGTAGTCCACGGCTTAATATGCACGTTGCAGCTCATGGCAGTTGATTGTTTTCAACGGATCACAAACTGCAATCACAAACAAAATTTTGTACCTAATTATTCATTTCTGCCAGGAACAACATGTATTTTTGCTTCGCAGGAATCGAAATATCTGAACGAGTTGTTAACGGCTATTCAGCATGATACTAACAATTTACATTGTCAGCGGGCTGCTTATCGCCGGAGATGAATAATTCCGGCGATGAGCAGCCCGCTGACAATGTAAATTGTTAGTATCATGCTGAATAGCCGTTAACAACTCGTTCAGATATTTCGATTCCTGTGAAGCAAAATTATTTTCAAACTTCTCGGAGGACAAACGGCGGTCACAAACCGGACTAACTCCGTGTAAAAACACAATCGGATCGGGAACTTGAGATTTAGGGAGCGCAGTGGGCCAAACTACTTCAAAGGAGGTTGATTTGTATTATAAACAGTAACACGTATTAACGTGTATTGACTAGTCGTGAGCCGCTTACAACTGATAAATCTTTCACAATTGAAAGAAACAGAGGTTCAATTTATCGGACGTTCGATCTCACCTCAACAAATTATATTTCTCTCCCGTCTCAGATCGCATTACTCTGGACGTGGAGATATTAATATTAATAATAATTTTATCTTGAATTCCTTCTCACGATCGGTCGTCGTTAGTGATTTATTGATTTATTTCCCAGTGCTAGATACCTCGTGTGGTTATAGAATATTTGCGATGGGATGCCCAAGTAGCCCTACATACTGTTGTAAGAATAATGCGAATAATGAGACGGACGCTTACGACTTGTGACTTTTATTCAAGCTCGACATTCATGTAATTGATTCCCGCCTTCTGCTCCACGCCAATTCTATAATATTATGGTCACAGCCATCTAGATTCAAACTAAATCTGGATTTAGTTGCCATTGACATTTTATCTTATTTTAATTTTAATTGAGTACATAAAATATAATATAAATTTAGTATATAAATTTATATTAATTGTATACAATACAACACATACAAAGAAGGTTTTGAAATTCACCTATTCAATTTATAGGTAGAGAAAGATAATGCAATTCAAGTTTCAGCTCATACTTCTGTAGAAAGATGGCAAAGTGTGATAAGGACGTCACATTTTCTAAATTTTTCAGGAAAGCAATTTTACAGTTCAGCCAGCCCTGAAAAATCGAAAAATGCTTCAATATCGTTTTTTCTTCGCTAGTTAAGTACCGTAACTAGCTGCGTATGACATATGTGTTGGTTTTCAATTTAAGCTTATTAATAGGAACAAATTTTCCCAATTTTCCAACCAGATTCCTGACGTATGTGATTTTGCCATCTTCCAAATCACGCCATTTACTAACTGTTTTTGCCGATTACCTCAATCACTTATTGCTGCAATTTGTAATGTTTTGGATGGGTAGTAGATAAAAACAAACAATAAAAATACTAATGGCTAATAAAAAATACTTTGCCCTCAGAGTCCGTATTGCATTTGTTGAGGTGACTATTTTTGTCAAACAGCCTGGAAAAGGCGTAAAAGTCCTCTGTAGCCATGTTGTAGACGCGGAAGTTGTTTCTTTTGCCAGGCACTGTTTCACAAATGTATACCAATCACTTGGAGTCATTATTGGCAAGTTGTCCCCAATGTGTGTGTTTTTTTTTTGCACGCTCAATATTCGTATGGTCGCTGTCGCATTCAAGGCGAGTATGGCCTGGCAAGAGGAACTTCTAGTCGATGACTTTTATGGATGGTTTCATTTTTATTGCGTAGCTGAACATGGCAGCCTCGTATGCATTTCGATTTTGTCTGCGAAGTGTCAAAACACGTTTTGAAATGAAGATTTACCCATTTCGAAAGACAGATGCTTTCATTTTAAACCTCCACCATGCCACTTTATGCCTTCTCTGATCGAGCCGATATTCAAATATTGGCGATGGCAAAACATCATATCGTCGGCGTACAAGGAAAACCTACTAAGCCCATTTTTGCACAAAATGAGATTTAGCTTTATTTAGGCCTCTATGGATGATGCTGTCCAAGGTTTAAAATGGTCCCCAACCCCATAAACATATTATGTTGTCATTTCTCAATTTGCCATCTTCAAACAGAGGGGAAATTTCCAAATTGAAAGATGACAATATGAAATACCTGACATATTATACTCTGCCATCTTCCGATTTTCACTTCCTGGACATATAATATTATTATAAATGGCCAACGCTTTTTCCAAGGTTACCGGCAATACTTAGACGCCCGATCGTTGTAGAAATGTACTAGATGCTATAGTATTATAATAAACTGAAGGGACGGAAAATACCGATTTCGAAAATCTATCACATTTTCAAAAATACCTATCACACTTTGCTATCTTTCTACAGACTTTATAAATCCCTAGGCTATAGGATGATGAGTTTCGGCACCCCAGCGGAGGACCCTTGCAAACTATCATGAAACTACTGAAAGTGTAGTCTCAGTGTCTTTCGAAGTATGATCGAACATAAGATACTCCCTCTGTTCAATGAGCATAATATGCTCAATAATAATAATATGCTCATAATAATATTATTATGCTCATTGAACAGAGAGAGCATCTCCTCTGTTGGCTGAAACTGAGCATATGTGATCCCCTCTTCACGGAGGAAGTACGGTGAGGATGCTCTGGACCACATCAATGGAAAGCCTGTTCCTCAGCTTCGATTTGATTGGTTGTACACAGAGAAGCATCTCTCAAAGTAGGTACGTGTTCGAAATGGGGAGCGACATCAGCAACAGTGCTAACAGCGCAACGTTCCTGAAACGAGGGTTTTTTGCGCTGTCGACGTCGCCGTACACCTCAACCCAGAACTTCGTAACATCGGAAATATTAGGCATCAACTTCTTTAGACATCCACTTCTTTAGACATAAACGGTCCCTTCAAGGGCAAGTTGGAACTCTGCACCCATGGCCAAGCGACCCTCTCAATGTCCTTTGGAAGAACCCGGGGGTTCAGTGTCGCTACCTTTGATTCATCAGTGAAATTCATGCCCTACGAAAAATCCTGACTAGGAAAAATAACCCTAAAGAAAAACCCTAATCATTCCTTCCCCCCAAAAAATCCCTGTCAGCGAAAAAAAAAAACCTAAATCTAGGGGGAAAATCCCTGACTTGGCAACCGTGGTTACAAGTCGTAACAATAAAATGTTACAGTTCCAGGAGATTACCGACCCTCACATGGGACCAACGCAGTCGCGTAACAATGTTAGTTTATATTAGAACCAACCAGAGCAGAGCTCCAAGTCGGTTCGCCAAAAATTTTACAATTTGTAAGGGAGAAAGATACCGTAGTGACATACAGTCTGGGTTTCGTCCGGATCTGAATTGGTGACTTGTTCGATTCGACAATGTAGAATATAAAAACGTTATCTTTTACAGAATACTGGTGAATCTAGCAGTGATAGTGGTAGTCTATTAATTTCATAATGATTTATAGCTTGAACGCCCGTTAAAGGCCGATCCTGTCATTTTCATTGATAATAATAATAACGACATCGAGAAACAATAATCGTGTTCAGCGTAAAAAACTTTTAAATGAGGTGCCACTTGTCGGACTGTTATATAAATATATACCTATGTAATTTATATATACATATAAATAAGATTTTTGGTGTCTTTTGGCGGTGAATTCAGGATGGTCTGGGACGGATTTTCGCACAATAGTTTCAATTCAAAACCAGACGAAGTATTCGGATCCCTAGGCCAGAGGATGTTTGAGTTTCGGCACTTAACCCAGCGGAGGACCCTTGCAAACTATCATGAAACTACTGAAAGTGGCCCAAAAAGCTCAGTTGTAAATGATAGCCTCTAAACCTAAAATATTCCCTTTAGACGATCTTTTCTCCGTGGTTCCAGCCTTCACCAGCAACCAGTTGTACATAAAGTTGGCAGTCATAAACATAAGCATTCAGAAGATTTCAGCAATACCCTGGTAACGACTCCATATACATGTAGGTTTTGTGTGACCACTCAATGTTTCAACCCATTCCCACATGTACACTGTTCAAGTGTGCCTTACGTCAATTGTATTTTAGCCTACCGATTCTACTGAGACATTTTCCCAGTGGCATAACCACACAGTCGAGCTGGATACGCGACAGAGAATGTGAAAATCTCTTTTCGAGTGTATGCGTTTTGTATCAATGAATAGATCAAGCAATATAGGCAGCTTCAGTAGGTGCTGATAACAGGCTTCATTAATTGAAGTAAGCTAGCTTAGTAAAAAGCTATGGAAAAAAACAAAATCCATGCGTTGCCAAAAGATATCGCAATTCTGACTTCACTATCGTATTCGGCGTATAAAAAAAACCTTTAAAATGAGGTGTCACTTGTCAGAATTTCCTTTTTTGGATGACACCCCCCCCCCCCCCCCCACAGCTTTTGGACATTTCAACTATAAACACGACGGTGAAGTCAGAATTGCGATATCTCTTTCCGTTATCAGATTAGACTAGACTTAAAATGAAGAACGTATTCTTCATCTTCAAAGTACCTAGGTACTCAAGTTTGAGAACGAAATAAGGTACCTATATCGCAATTCTGACTTCACTATCGTAGTCAGCGTGTAAAAACCTTTAAAATGAGGTATCACTTGTCAGAATTCCCTTTCTTTTGTGGGGACCCCCCCCCCCCCCAGCTTTTGGACATTTCGACTCTAAACACGACGGTGAAGTCAGAATTGGAATTGGAATGACACATATATAGGTATAATTTTTGGCAGTGGATTCAGGATGGTCTGAAACGGATTTTGGTATGAAAATTTTTCGAAAATTCGAGTTTTTCAAGATTTTGGACCGAGAACAATAATTTTCTTCGAAAATTCGCTAAAAACGCGAGGTAAAAAAATTTAGTTTCATTTTTAGTTCCGAAACTACGAATAATAGATGAAACTACTTCAGTTTTTATTCACAACGTCGAAACTAACTTTTGGAACTAAATTAGTTTTTATTTTCAATTTCGGAACTAAAAACTAATTAGTTTTTAGTTTCAACTTTAGTTCAACTAAATTTTTATTCGAATAATCCCAACTCTGTTCCCCGGTCACAGAAACATTCAAAAACGGGATAAAAGTTCGATCCATTGAGCCGTTTTCGAGAATTTAAGATTTTTATATTTCGGCCTCCCTATAAACCCCCACCCCTATGCATCAGATCCGGAAGTGAACCCCCCTATGTCCTTCCCCGGTCACAGAAACATTCAAATACGGGAGAAAAGTTCGATCCATTGAGCTGTTTTCGAGAATTTTAATTTTTATTATTTCGGTAATTGCAGTAAAATTTTTCGAAAACACCCTAGGAACACGAAAATCGTCTTTTAATTTAGTTATATAGATGACCCGTAACATCTTCTCCAATTTATATCGTTAATAGGTAGTTATTCAACGTTGTAATCGATATAATATATATATTATAATAGGTAGTAGAAATGATTTTCATCAATTTTATACCGCTTTGATAACTCCCCGTTCAAAATTTTTAAGGAGACATGATTGTTGGGACAGTATTTTAGATGATTCGTGAATTTTATCCGCCGAATGTTTTAAAACATCGAGTATTCGAACCGCATCCCTCGTTCTAAGCTGACCCATTACGCTCGAGTAGAGAAGTCTTTCGGTTTTGTGATGGTGGTTGATAGTTGTGGGTTGTTTACATTGTGTGAGAGACGCATGAGGCTGAAGTCCATTCTTCCATTCTCCCCCTACTTGGTACTCCACACACACTCCCCTCCAAGCGATCCCCCACCACGAGCACCCTCCCCAACGCTCACTCCCGCTTACTCGGCCATTTGTCTGCAGCGCTTGTCCCGTACTAGTCACACGGTGATCCTTCGCCTCCCTAAAACAATAATTAATAACAATAATGAATAGAATTATTCTATTCAATGTGTTCGCGAATTTCCCCTTGAAGTGTCTCGCGTTTATGTGTCGCAAAGTGTATTCGCGAATTTTCTCTGCCGACAATTCAAATCCGATATCATAACTTCACGTGACGCGCAAATTTGTCGAAGGGACGCTGAAGCGTGAAGACTACAATCAGGTCAGTTTTCCATCATTTCTCTCTTCTATAATTTCTTGTGCATTTTCCCGTTGAACATCTGTCACGGCCCATAAAATCTCGAACCCCAATACAATCCACGAGCCGCTCAAGTGAGAAAACTAACACGAGGTTAGTTTTTCCTTCATCTCCTATAAATAATTCTTTGTGCAATATTCCCACTGTACATCTTTCACCGCCCATAAAATCCACTTTTCAGTAACCCCCCCTTGCTTTTTCTATAGTTTTCCACCTTCTTCTTCCAGCCAGGTATATAAAACTGGTTCTTCGAGACAGGTATATTATGGTGCGTTTCAAGGCTTCGGTTCATAGCGTCAGTTTCGAGGGAAGCCATTTTGGAGCTGGAGATTTGAGCGTTGCCAGTGTCCCCCTCCTGACCCCCTCTCATTTCCCCTATCATTTCCCCTCATTTCCATTCCTCGACGACTCTTTTAACCAGGGCAGGTACACAAGTATATTCTGCACAACGGGTATTCTGCTTCCCCCTCATGACTCATACAATGACCAGTGAACCATTTTTACATTTTTTCACAATTTATAAACTCTTCGTCTAAAAGGAGGAAGGTATGGTTAATAAGTGCTGAATGTAAGATATCAAATGATCATTAGGTATTTAATTTCAAAAACTAATAGATTCTATAAATTGTGAAAAAATGAAATTATTTAAATTTCAACATTTTTCATTTTAAAGTTTGTTTAGGGCTTTCATTTTGTACAGAAATTGATTTATCATCAGATTTTTTTTTCATGCGTTTATTCGGATAATATAACAATTGATACATTGATTACATAGATAAATCAGGTAACTATCTAGCTATTTAGTTCACAAATTTCTTGATTACTACAATTTAAGACTGATTTTATCTTTATATTGCAGATCATTTATATTAATTTTCATCACGTGGAGTAAAATTTGGTTGAAAAATACACTTTTGAGGTCAGCTCATTGAAAAAAACGTGTCAGCTAATTTTTGAGATCGCTATTTTAAACTAGCAAAAACATTGACACAATGGATTTTCGGTACCAAAAACAGAAATAACTATTTGTGCAGTGCCTATGGTTCTTGTTAATTTTGTTTAAACTGCCTAAATTAGATTTTTGGAATAATTAAAAGACAAACATTTTCATTCAAAAATAAAATATATTGGAATACAGATAGATTAGTAATAATTATTGAAGACACGAGTGGAAGAAGGTGCTATGTAACATTTTTTCAAAAGTTCATGTGGTAGCGCAGAGAATCCTCAAAATATTAGGTTTATTAGTATCAGTGCATGATTGACTATACCCTTAACAACACCTTGGAGAAGATAAAAACAAAAAATTGCGAACCAAAACAAAATGGCAAGTAGGCAAACTTAAACTCACTTTTCTTCACATTTTACTTTTGTTACATAGCACCTTCATCCACTTTTGTCTTCAATTACGATTTGACAGAAAAATTACAATAAAAACAAACAATATTTTTAATAGCAAATTTAATGTATATACGGCCTAATAAAATAAGAGATCATAAGAATATCATGAACTTATCGCGATTGTCGGGATCAAAAACCGTATTTTTGCCAAAATACTCAACTTATAAAAATACAATGTCAAAAGCCGATATTCACCATAATCTTTCGATATCCCGATAATATCGCATTTCCGATATCGATATAATATAGGATATATCGAAACAAAAATATCGATATTCATTGATATCGGAACATCCGCCGAAAGAGAGTGGGCACAAGTGGTGTCCAGACCGATGTTGTTTCCCGCCATTTTTTCGCGCGCTTGTCGTTTACAAGAAAACCCGCCAATTATTTCGATTCAGTCAACTCGTGGCGGTCAGTGTGTGCTGGTCGTGGAGTGTTCATACACAATCTTCAGAGAACTTTTTCTAAGTGAGTACTTGAACTTAATTCTTTCTTATTGCCTATTTATTGTGAGCCGAACGGGCTAGTTTCATTTTCATGTTGGCGATGAGGAATTACCGCGATTTTCCTTGTTGCAATAGGCCTGAAAGGGCGAATTTTTGAGAACGTTTACATCAAAATCTGTTGTAGAGCATTCTGAATCTATACCTTGCACTTGAAAATGTTCGCATACAGATTGGTCCTGAACTAGTGGATATAAATTTTAATTCATTATTGTGAGGGATTTTGAAAAAACTGAAAAACCCGTGTTTCCTATTTTTTTATGCTGCATTCAACTGCACTATTTTCAATTTTTTCCGACTGGGCCAAATTGGTCCAATGCACACCAACTTCGTTTTTTCAAATGGGAAACCCCTTCTCGCGAATTATATTATTTATGTATGTGTCACTCATGACGATAACTCTCGATAGAATTGAGACAAAAAGTTAAAATTTGCACAAAAAAATCTGTCTTGGCAATCAAAAGGCGAAGTTCGTAGATGGGCAGGGGTGTTATTGAGGGGGGAGGGAATTCCCAATAAATTCCAAAAATGAATATTGTTCAGCGTTGAGAAATCTATAAGCTTAGAGGGGTTTTGAGGTGTTAATGAGGGGGGGGGGGGATTACCCATAAATTCCCAAAATGGAACATTCTGACAAGTGATAGCTCATTTTATAGGTTTTTTTACGCTGAATAAGATGGTTAAGTCAGAATTGCTATTATTACGTTCTCATACTGGAGCACTTTGAAGATGAAGAAACGTGGTTGATACTTGAGATGGACTTCATGTTCTTTAATGGAGAAATTTGACATAAAACCAATTATTTCTTCGATAATTCGCTCTTATAGCTATTCTGCATGACTGGAATTTATTATTATTCTTATTTTTTTTAAATACACTTTTTATCGGTTCAATTTATGGTACCCTCAAGTGACTGCTGGCCCCACTGTCAATCAACCATTTATCAATTCGAGGGGCATTTGCCACATTGAGACAAACTGCATTTAAAGATTTTTGAGGGTCTTCACCTTTTGATTGACTTTTGTTTGCTGAGTCCTTTTGTCGACAAAATCTAGCGATATGACCCTCTTTACCACATATAAAGCATACGAGTGGCCCCTTTTTAGCGTATTTCTTTGCCAGCATTGCGTTACCTAATGGCTCACTACATTCGTCTCTCTTCATCTGTTTCCTTTTATACTCACCGCATAACAAACTTTCGAGTTTCTCAGGCGTGTAATCCTCATCTCGAAATGTGCATACCATACTCACAGTTGTCTCGTACTCTTCACCTAATCCGTTGATTATAACATTACTTATCTGTTCTTGATCTATTCTTGAACTTCCAGCTTTTTCAACCTCTGAAGCGTACCCCAAGACACGATTGACGTAGGTTTCCATGTCCTCATCGTTCTGCATCTTGGACGTAAAAAGACATTTTGATGCCTGGAGGCGGCGTAGTCGGGTCATTGGCTGAAACCTTGAAGAGAGTTTATGCCATAAAAGTCTAGGGCATTTTAAATCTATGATGTCCTGCTGGATATCCTCAGTTATGGCCCTAGCGATTAACCGAAATGCCTTCCTCTTTTTATCTCGAGAGAACGTAGCGAATTTTTCTTCATCCTCAGTTGTGACCAATTCCCATAAATTTTGGTCTTCTAGCTCTAGTCTCACGTTAAATGCCCATGTTTTGTAGTTCTTCTTGTTGAGCTTAACAATACTATAGTTCGACTTACTATGTTCTTCTTCTTCCATCGCGCAGTAGAAACTTTAAGCCCGTAACCTTTGTTAGAAATCGTACACACTTATATAAAAACTCGACAAGTGTATTAAACACGATTCACAGAAAGAATGAAGTTTCCTGAACTACGGAATGCTTAGTTCACAAACAGTTTGAAACCAAGACCACTTGTTGGTCTTATCAACGAATAACATCAACAAAAAACAACAGCATACTAGTAATATTATTACCAACTGCTATGAGCAGAGTATTGTAATTTGTCGCGTCAGATGTTTTTGAAATGATTATTTGAAGTGTTGTAGGTGCTGAAAATCATGTTGATAGAGCAATAAGTGAATAATGTCGGTTGAAAATATGATTGGCGAGGTTTGTGAGGTTTTCTGGGTGAATCTATGGAGCAGGTAGTCGCACCAGCCTTCTGTTATTTTATCGCCTTCCTTCCACCGTATGCCCGCCTTCTCAAGTACTAACAGTTTTCCGGGAACCCGTCTCCTATCTCATTTATCCTGCTCAACCGTGTTTCTACGACAGTATCTTCGGTAAATTCGATCGGGTAGGACCTACCAGCTCTGTGACGGGCTCACAAGATCACAGCAGGATTGGAGCAGCAGAACACACACCTCAGTTCTTCCTTGGTATGATCTACATCCACCTATTTTATCCTCCTAATTACCATAGCCTTTAAGAAGGTCCTAACCAATACTTTTATAATACATTTTTGTTTGTTTAGTGTAACAACTTTTTAACAATCCAACAAAAATTTTAAAAACTGCAAGTCAATCACTGCCCGAGATATCCTTCGACAACTTCACGACCTAGGTCCTGCATGTCCTTAATTTATGTCTAAGAGCATTTTGGACGGATCGGATTGACTTTGAATTAATTAAATTTGCATTATTCCCTACACTTCAGGAGTCGAATATCAGGCGTACCGTGGAGACTTGACTCCCGTTTTGAACCGATTTGCTTGATTTGAAATCCACTTTTCTCGCTGTTTTTTCTAATTTCGAGTCGATTATTAGTCGTCCTACGGAAGAGCTTAATCTTCCCGTTTGCATCCCCATCTTCTTTCACAGATCGGTTGCCTTACTCTCTAGTTTTCGTCATTTTCGAGTTTGACAACAGGTGTTATGTTTGAATAACCAACACATGGTTCAGATATGTTTGAATTTATATTTACTTGCCTTCCTATTTTTTCGTTTGTGTTATTTCATCACCTTCCTTCCACCGTATACCCGGAACTCCTCGTTTTATTGTCCTTTGAATTTTTCGGACCTGCGATTGTTGACAGGGGTGAGAAAGTTCCTGAAAAGCAAAGCCTTCTCAATAAAGCGTCAAAATCTACGTACGATGTCGCTGGTAGGGATGGCAATCATACATCGATGTTTTCTGTGTCGATGTTTTTGGAACATCGATGTCGGGGTTTCGATGCATCGATACATCGATGTTTCAATTTTTTTTGCCATAGGCTGCTGAATGTTCTAACGTTTTTCTCACATACCTAGGAATATTATTTCTGAATTTTTATTTCCTTTGAATGAAGATATCGAGGCGTGTTGGCTGAAAAGTATCGATACTTCCAATATTTCTTCCGAATAGTATTGATACGGATATCTCCGATGTATCGGAAGTCTCGTGACGTCCCTTATAATAACCTTCTTCTTCTCTTATCTTTTCTTGTCCAGACGCTGTAGCCTTATAATAACCTTCCCTTCCCATCACATCTTATTCCACTTTTATTGTCAAGGCTTTCGCTTTCGCTTCTCCTTCTCGTTTCTGGCTTCGATACCGTTTCCTACTCCGTACGTTCACGTTAGGTATACGATTTTTTTCTCTTGAAACTGGATTATAATGGTAACAAATAAAATAAAACTGAAAATAAATTGTGTTTAGTATTGTTCTTTTTCAGAGCTTATCATTTTTTCTTTCCGTCTTGCATGCAAAAAAAGAATGGAAATAAAATAAACGATTGATTAAAAACCATCGATACATCGATGTTTTGGGGTCCGATGTTTTTGGAGCATCGATGCCGGCCTGTCGATGCATCGATACATCGATGTCTTCTCTTTTTTTGCCATCCCTAGTCGCTGGGATCATCCATTCGGAAGGAGGTTTTCAATAGGTGACGACGTGGTTCCGATTTGTTTGAATTTGATTGAATTCAAATTTACTTGCCTTCCTGTATTTCTCATTGTTTGTGTCATCTTCTTTTTAGCAAATGTTCGAAGTTCTCGGTCCAAAAATGTAAAAACTCGAATTTCCGATACATTTTTATACCAAAATCCGTTTCAGACCATCCTGAATCCAAAAGACATCGAAATTAATATTTCCCTATGTTTATATATATCGTCGCTTGAGAACAATAATGGCCTATGTAAAAAAAACTCTGCAAATTCTTGACACAACGGTTTATTATGTTCCTTGTGCAGATCACCCTTCTGTCTAGATAACTAGGTCAAAATGTCAAGATCGTAAATGTTAGATTGATTATTATTATCAACTATCACTAATTATTAACAATTTTATCAAGTACCTAGTGAAAATTATTATAATTTATTGTTAGGTATTAATAATTCGTATTTATTATTAATAATAATAATTATTAATTATGATTAATTAATACGATATAATTCTGGGGTTTTTAATACTACGTCGGTAATAATGTTTCTATAAAAGAAGTACCTACCAACAAATATTCGAAATTACCTTCATTTCCGTAGCACGAAACGCACCTCAGAACAACAAACTCGACATCACTCAAGTCATATGATGTTCCAAAGAGCTTGTTAGTATGAAAATGGACCTGTATTTCAACAGTTTGATACACGATCGTGTTGTGAGGCACAATCTTTGTGCCGTCATTGTGAACGAACGGCTGGTCGTACAAAGCTGCGGATGGTCTTAAAAAATTCTTAGGAACAAACTCTATCTAAATATAAAATAAAAAACATACCGTTCTATATGAATTTTTCGAGATATGGAATTTTCAACATTTCAAAATTCGTTTTGAACCCCTTCCCCTTGACCTAGGGTTATGAAAAGTTTCGAGGACCATTGTGGGGCTGGTCCAAACCCAGAAACCAAATTTCGTAATTTTAGCTCAACGTTAACTGGGCAAAGTGGCGCGGACGGCGTACGGCGGACGGCGGACGGACGGATTTTTTTTTATTCGATTTTCTGAATCTACGTATCTTGAAACGTAAACCAACAAATTTTGAGGGGGGGTTAAAAAAATTTTTTCTTTGGGCGATTCCAATGGTTCATTATCGAAGATAATAAACCAAAATGGGCCTTGAGCTTAAAAATGCACGTGTTTTTTGTTAAAAAACGTGTTTTTTGTTGTTCCTGAAAAGTGATGGTTTTTTATATAGGCCATTATTGTTCTTAAGCGACGATATGTTTATGTATGTGTCATTCCAGACGATAACTCTCGATAGAATTGAGATGAAAAGTTCAAATTTGTACAAAAAATCCTATTAAGTCCGGATTGTGCTTGATTTTGGAAGAGCTCATTCTTCAGTTCTTCCGCCTTCACTTTTGAGAGATGAAGCTCCTCCCGGTCATGCTCCATGAATTGTTGGTTTCGTTTGATGCGAACCTCGAAGTCATCCATGCCATGTTTTGTTTAAAAGTACACTCATTAATTTTTTTTTTAATCTGCAAAGTGAATGAGTAATTGAATCTAATTTGCAATGGGTCCAAAATTTTAGGAATGAAAATACCTGATAAAGAAAAGTTCCAGTCATGCAGCGTGGCTAAACAGGCGAATTTTAGAAGAAATATCTGGGTTTATGTAACATGTGATGTTTGGAATATGTTATTCAAATATGGTCAAAAATTCAAAAAATAAGTAGCCTCCCAAAGAAGTCAAAACATTCCCGAAAAATGTGTTTTCTGTAGAAAATTGAACAACAAATCCAAATATACCCCCACAGTTTTATCATTTTCAAGAGGCACTTTTTGTTGCCAATTAGCTGTAGAATTGATTCGTTGAGTTGGTCCCATAATTTCTGTAGACACCCTGAATACATATCTCTATAGAATTGAGATGAAAAGTTCACATTTGCACAAAACGTCTGTCCTGGCAATCGAAAGACTAAGTTCGTAGATGAGGAGAATCAAGCCACTCTGAGGAGTGTTTAAGGGCGGGGGGGGGGGGATTACCCATGAATTCCAAACAAGAAACATTTTGACAAGTGGCACCTAATTTTACTAAAGTTTTTTTTTACGCTGAAACCGAATAAGATATCGCCATTCTGACGTCATTCGGTTCTCGAACAGGAGCACATTGAAGATGGAGAAACGTGGTGGTTACTTGAGTCGTTCTTCACGGTTCATCTGCTCTAATCTGATAACGGTATGAGATATCGCAATTCTGACTTCACCATCGTGTTCAGCGTTGAAACATACGTAAACTGAGGTGTTACTCAGCAAAAAAAAAAAGAGGAAAAAGTTGTTATTTATTTATTGTCAGTTATTTCATCCAAAATTCGCTCTATTAGCTATGCTGCACGACTGTGGATCTTCGGTGTCTTTTGGCAGTGAACCCAGGATGGTCTGAAACGGATTTAGGTGTACAAATATTTCGGAAATTCGAGTTTTACAATTTTTATACTAAGAACAGTAGCTTCTTTTTCTTCGAAAATTCGCTAATAATGTACCAAAAACGGATCCGGGCTTTCAGGTACGTAAGAGAATGAATGAAAGAATGTTCAAAGTGTGAGGGAACGCTACGGGATTTTTCGTCCTGAAACTAACTGGAGAAATCTGTATTATCGGTGATTCAGTTCTCAAGTGCCTGTTCGTTCCCGATGAAGGATGACATCGGAATTGTCTCAACTTGATTGCGATTAGAATCACCAGTCGTCGCCTGAAGTCCTTAGTGTAAAGTCGCGCTCTCCACTGAGATCCCCCGTGGGTCCGCGGCAATCAACGCATATTTCCTTTATAAATACGATATTTGATGCCCGTGCAATACTTTTCTCCGGTAATTTGCCAACAAATGTGCCGTGATATATTTTTTTTCTTGGGAAAATACCGCTCTCCTTGCGCCAAAGGAACCACGTGGTACTACTTGTGCCCCCAGCTCGATATCGCATCCGCCAACGAGGTATGAAGTTCTTACTCATTTATTGATCTGAGCCGATTTGCAACAGTTTTTGAATCCTGGAATTTCATTTGTATCGAGGGACTCCCATGCCCTCACACTCAAATCACTGTCTCCAAAATCCCCCTTTTTGTTGATCAACCGCCCTTTTGGTTTATTATCTTCAATAGTGAACCTTTTTCATCGACCAAGAAACAGAAATCCCCCCCCCCCCCCTCAAAATTTGATAAGTTTCAGATACACGTATCTGAAACTTATCAAATTGTAGATTCCGAAAATCGAATTAAAAAAATCCGTCCGTTAGCCGTCCCCCGTCCGCGCCACTTTGCCCAGTTAGCGTTGACCTAAAATTACGAATTTTGGTTTACGGGTTTGGGCCAACCCCACAATGATCCTCAAAGCTTTTCATAACATTCTAAGAAGATAATAAACCGTTAAGATTTCCGAAACACCATACCTAAAGAAACTTCAATATATTATTCTGTACAAATTCGAATAGATTTTGATTCAGAGAATTGTTCAAAACCAACAATCCCAAAGCTAATGACAATTTTAGGGGTTGTTGGTGGGGTGGGTGGGGGGGGGGGGTAGAGCTTATGACTGCGGGAGGGGAGCAAATAGTTTATTGAGCTTTCGAGTACGGGGGGGGGGGGAAACCGATATAATAGGGGAATAATCGATTAATCGGATCAATAGATTTTATTTGCTTTTTCACTACCTAAAAATCCGATGGTTTTGTCCGTCTGTAGCCAACGACCTATTGTTACATTTCAAGGGTAATGAAGACAAGAGACCGCCAAAACAAATAAAATTGCACAAAATTGTTTTGAAATTCCTGTTAAATACATATGTAAATATGAAATTTCCTTTTTTCCCTAAGATATTATTGTAGAAGAGAGTAGGGAGAGAGAAATTGGGGTAATTAACTCATTTTAATTATGTAACTAATGAACTTTTATACCTCAAATTAGTTGGTTCATTTACAGGCCGTACTATCATGTCCTTCCAAAAAAAAGAAGAAAAAGGTATTTCTATGAGCTGTGTGACAGGAAATGACCCATAATTTTGAAACGACTCATATGTATTTATCACTACCATTGAACCACCATGTTGTAATTTGTAGAAAATATGTAACGTACCAGATCTGTTAGTTAGATGAAAATGCCAATGGAGAATATTGTAAATAAAAATAGTAGCAAATGAAAGAATTAAAAAAAAATAGTTGAAAACATTGGTGATCAACTGAATCGGAATCTGTTGTCTTTACCTTTTCTCTTGTAAAGCCTTTCTTGAGTCCGTACACACGATTTCTAAATGGAAAAATGTTGTTGTTTTTTCCAGGAATGAAGGGGTGATCTGTTCGAGTCAACTCAACCTCTCCACCTAAGGTAGGCAAGTTTCTCCTTTTCCCATTCCAGTGCTGTGTATGATATGTTTGAAAATATTTGAATAGTTTTGAAGAATATTTTGAAAGCCAACTAATTTCGATAAGTAGGGCTTGGAGGTCAAACACACATTTATTTTGTTTGTACGTATTTTTAGACTCTTTGTACACATGTTTCAGCGGCCGTTATCGTTTTCCAAACATTTAATTTTTCCGTTTTGAATTGGTCGTTTCTCATTCAGAAACGTAGTCATTGTGCTTATTTTTATTCAGTGCAATTTTCACAGCTTTAGGCGACTTTCGTGTGTTCCATCAATTTTTGTCTGATTGATTTTGAGAAACACCTTATACACCTACACCCTCTACACACCTTATACACCTTTTTTTGAACAATTGAAATGTGATCACTTCCTTGGTAACGCCATATAACCGCTAATGTCGGTTAGGCGGCTTTTCTATGGATCTTGAACTCGTATACCTAACTTGACGGGAGTTGAACTCTCATACTTCCCCAATTGGCTGATACTGCTCTTTCAGTGACGTTTCACTATTTGTTCGTCAAAGGGTTGACGATACATTTGTTTCCCTACAAACCGACTGTGGCCAATAATAGTGTTGGGAGGAATCTCGGGAAATCGTTAAGGACGATCGTCTGAACGATTTCCTTTTTCCTCTCAACGATGTACGGAGTGTTTTCACTTGTGGAGACATTTGGAAGTCTTTTGACACACGACGTCTAGTAATTAACTTAACCCTTCTGGCATTAACTTATGCTCGTCCCTGTTTCATGAGTTCAGAACCCATAAGAAGAGTTTAGGAAAAAGGTAAGTGAGGTATTCGTGAGGAGGTGATCTAGAAATACACAATAAACTCAACCAATACTGTAGGTTCCATAGGTACTATCGAATAAATAAACACGTTACGTTTGCACCGACAAAGAGTTAGGATGTTAGATTCTCAAGCTGAAGCAATCAATTTCATTTACTTGAATCTGTCCAAAGGCACCAGTAGTTCTTCTACACGTAACTTCAACGTAGAATCGTAAACTAGTTACATAACTAATTCAAAGTACAATTCACTGGCTGATTTAAGAGCAGAATAATCATCTCACAGCCTTATAGTAGTTTTTTGGATTTCGTTTGTGTTATATCCTTGGGGTTTTAATCACAGAACTGCTATTCACTTTGACTTCACTTGATTTATTTTACAAATCAGTCTTGCCAACACAACAGTTTGATAAGTGTTTCTTAAGTTTTCTAAGGATCTAGCAAATTCTTCATTTTGGTGGTTCCTAAATGTGTACTGTGGAGTACCTCTATTATATGATTTCGAAAAGAAGATGGTATTACAACCCCACATTAGCCATTCGTATTCCACAGTAAGTTCGAATTTGCGAACAAAATATGGATGTAACTCATCTTCTCGAGACATTTGCTGCGGCCAACGCCCTGATTTTACCCACCCAATAACTTTCTTAATTAATGGATCCTTATTCGATTTGTCTTTAATTTCTTGCCAGTTTAATGGGTTTGGGCTTGATACGTGTATATAGTGTAAGTAATTCGTCTTTGAGGCACTATCACTTGCACAGTCCCCATTCTCAATACTTGATAGGAAATCGGCTTTGTTGTTCTCAGATTTTTCATAAATGATCTCGAAATTGTAAAGGGAAAGAAGTTGTAAACGCCCATCTTTGAACTCTGTTAGCGGCGTAAATGGGAATTCCTTTCTTGTTTCCGTATATGTATCTTAGAGGCTTCGAATCAGAGACTAGATAAATAGATAGATAACATGTTTATTTACAAAAAAAGTTCATACAATAATACATGATAGGCTATGGTACAAGTACAAGTACAAAAAATGATACGCTTTGGTCTTTGGGATCTTCAACGGATCAACCGTAAATCAACCGTAGATCAACCGGGACCATCAGCGGTAGTTCCGTTTTGAGCTATAAACAAACTTATAATTACAAATTAGGTATAATACAAGAAGGGTCGAGGACGTTAGACAAAAGCACAAAATATAACTAAATAAACGCATAGGAGGATATGATGAATAACTTGCCCGATCGACAGAGGACAGGAACACGGGGTAGTTTTGCACTACATACACAGGGAGGTAGTTCATATTTACATTAATTAATATTATAATTAAACTCAGCGACTAAAAACTATCTATAGCGCCAGGCCTCGCGAAAATATAAACAAAGATCCGCCCAGTCAGGACCGTTCAGGATGTCAATTAATTCCGATCTGCTCAACACAACTCGACCAAAACATCTGAGCCGAACATATCCAAGAATCGGGCATGCAGCCAGAATCAGAGACTATCGTGAACCGTCTAGCGAAAAGAAAATCCTTAAAATGAAGGACACCATTTAAAATGGCCAATGACTCTCTCTCAATTTGAGGGTATCGTGTCTCCGCCTGCGTCAGTACCTTTGAATGGAACGCCAACGGGCGTTCACTCCCGTTGGAGTACACTTGTGCCAATATAGCTGACACCGCCACTGGCGAAGCATCCACCCACAACTTGAGAGGTAATTTTGGATTATAATTGGCCAAAACCGGTTTCTTCTTCCACGTCCAGGTTGCATCATTCTTCAGTGAATTGTATAATGGTTTTAATAAATCACCTGATCGTGGAATAAATTTCAAATAAAAGTTAACCATCCCGAGAAAAGATTTCAACATATTAATATTTTCGGGTGGTGGAGCATCTTTAATGGCTTTTACGTGCCTGTCTGTTGGTTGAAGACCGTTCTTATTTATATAATGTCCTAGGTATTCTATTTGTGAAACACAAAATTTGCATTTTGACAGTTTTACCCTCAAACCACTTTCGTTTAAAATACTCAGAACTGTTTCAAGACGGTGGTTGTGTTCTGCTCGAGTAGAGCCAGAAACAACAATATCATCGATCAGGCATTTCACACCTGGCAATTTCGCTAACAATTTCTCCATCAACTTCGCAGGGTGCCGAACTTATCCCAGAACACAACCTAGTGTAAGCAAGAAGTCCTTTTGTGGTCATAATAACAGCGATTTTCCTAGATTCCTCATCTAAGAGGTATTGATGAAATGCCTCCTTTAACCCTCCGGTGGGCGCGCCTCTTACAGTTACACGAGTGGGCGCGTGCTGCACTGAGTGCCGCCAGAAAAAATTAATCTGATTCAAATAATATGAACAGAAATGGGGGTATAATGATAATAAATTATTAGCCAACTCAGTTCAACATTATATTAGAGTAACTTTTCTCGCCAATTTTGAATATGATATCATTCCAAGTGTCTTAGATTTAGGTAGGTATTACTTGGACAACTGACTGAGGAACAAACAAATATTAATCTGACTAGGGTCTATGAATCATTTCAATCTAAAATCAACACAAAATAAAATATAATATGAAAAGGCTCATTCATTCTGATCATAATTATCATCAAATTGATTTGGGACATGCAACATAACTGACCGGGAATTGGCCTAAATGTATGCTGAAACAGATATGCCTGTAAGTTGTCGTAAAGTTGTCCTATAATTATTCATTTTTATGCATGCAGTTCAAAACTTGTAGTTCAAAATGTAAAAAATAAAATCTTTCGTGGAAATTTTGTAAAAAATATAACAAGTTATATGTAAAGGCAGGCACTTTCATTCTAAACGTGTAGGATGACGTTTGACATGAAACTCAATTACAAAAAATACGTGACATGACCTATGAGATTCAAAATATTGAATAGGTACCTGTGTGGGTTCTCATGTTCCTTGAAAGATCACTGGACCAAGCAGTCTTGTAACCGCATACCTGGCATGAGTATGGTTTCTCGCCTGCCAAACCAGAAAAAAAGTTTTGAATTTGGATTCCTGGGGGTTAAATGTTTTACAGTGTGCAATCTTCAAGCAATCAATAATGATGGGAAGCCCTGCCATTCATAAAGGGGCTTTGGCTACATATTTTTCAAATCAAAGTATACTTCAAGATGAGGTCATCCCATTCACTTAACCCTTTTTTGGTCAAAAAAATTTTTCCCCCTGAAACAGTTCAAAATATTTTTTTTTCCGTCCCCTATATGTCCTAGTATACTGGAAAAATGATGAAAAAAAAATTGTTATATCGTATGCAGCAGAAATATGCGCATTTATGAATGAGCCTCCAGAGGCTCATTGACCGTTTGGGGAATCGCTAGCGCCGAGTCGACCGCCGGAGAATCCTAATTGTTTGCGCTGGGAAAATAAATGAAAACCACTATGATCGTGAACATAATACATTATAATAATTTATTTCAAGTCTCTTTGAAGGCCCTATATTGGTAACAGAGAAATAGTGAGCCACTATAATGGTAACCCCATAACAGTTACATTATATCGTAATCACATGACATCACAGATATTTATAAAAAACGCATAGTAACTAGAAATTTTGTTGACAAGAAAACATGGAACAAGTTACAGTAAATAAAATATTGTATTATAAAACCGATCAATAAAACAGAGATCATTTTTGGATAAAACAGAGATCAAGAGAAGAAATATTCTGAACACATTCACATTCTTGACAATAGGCACCAAGTTTCTTCTTCTCAGTCCTTCATTGCTTCAGTCTTTTCTTTCTTCATTTTAGTCTTCGTTACTTTTCATGTGGAAACTGCGGAAGCAATTTCGGGATTCGAGGAGGCAAAGCCTTACGACGCATTTCGAGCATTGTTTGCATTGTTCAGCTTTGGGTTTGTTCGCGTTTTTTTGGTTCAGATCTCTTCGGTAAACAATCCAAGCATTGTCGACGGCTACATCAAGTAGATGAGAAAAAATATTCAGGTACCATTTATGACTTCGATAACGAGTAATGTAGAGAGACACCAACATGTCTGCTAAATCCACTCCTCCCATGAATTTATTGTACTCCAAGACAACTTGAGGGCAAGGAACGTCAATTTTTGTGTGTTTCTCTTTACACCATCGTTTGATGGTCGAAATTTCGCTGGGTACGTAAGTTGTAGCGAGAATGACGGGCTTATTATCAAGCCATTTGGTTACAGCCAGTTGGTTCCTGTTGTCAACCTTACACTCATACGACCCTCTCCCCTGTTTTTTCATGGATTTTTCATCTTGGAGTTTGAGACCTTGCAATCTGTTTTCTCGAACTGTCCCAAGAGTCAAAATACCATACTCTTTGCGGAGGTAAACCATCATATCGAGAGACGTAAACCAGTTGTCGAAATGAATCGCATGTAAGGCGGGATTGGATATAGTTTGGCAAAGGGCAATCACCACTTTACCTCCGAACCCAAAACCTTCTTCAATTTCATTGAACTCGATGTTACTGAAAGTTCGGTCCGAATCCAGGGACAGGTTTTTGTAATCAAGGGACAGGTTTTTGTAACGACTTATTTCCCCTTGATTCAGGGCACACATTAAAATTGAAATCCTTCCCAAGTGGAGGGCTGCCTCTGGCTTTCTATAGTGCTCCAGGTGCGTGCCTACTGTGTGACCAAGTGCCTCCGACAGCTGTCTCATGTCTTCGGTGCTCAAATTCAGGTATTGGGCGCAGACAGCTGCGTGGCGTCGTAAATGTGTTCCGCGGAGCAATTTTGGAGAAGTTGCGCCGCATTGTTCTGCAAATGACCTCATAATTTTTGAACCATCCATGCGGGCTGCCCCTAGCGTGAAGAGGTATCGGTTGGATTCAGCAATTTGTGCGTTTGATCTCAACGAAATCATGGTGTCTATGGCTTCAACATCTGATTTGTGGACAAGGAGAAAAACCAATCTACTCCTCTTGCCACATATTGATATTCTCCTAAACGAGGTGGACATGACTCTCTCGGCAGCGGATAGGAGCTTGTAGGCATCACTCTGCGGATCCAGCTCCACAGCTTCTTTCCAGTTGTCAATTGTTATTGTTAATCCAGTTGTTCAATCTCTGCAACTCTCCGACGGTTAAACACCCACCACCTCATAAACAGCGACTTAACTAGCGAAGAATAAGCTGAGACGGTGAATTCCTTTGACAGAGACCTTAGGGCGTTATTTTTAAGAGCTAATATGTAGTCGTTCAACTTGACGACGTCCTCCATCAACGGAATGCACTGTTTTGAAACAGCTGAAGTTAATTCGTACTGCTGTTTTGACGAGGAGCCCAATTCCATTGCGAACCTGTTGTCGAACAACTGAATGAAGCGGTTGACTGTGGTTGACTCTTCAATGAGGTCGTCACAAATCAAAAACGATAGAACGGCCTTGGCAAATTTTTTAAAGGCCTGGCCGTACATGTTGACAACCGACGCCTTAGTGAACTGTGTGCCAACTCGCCCACAAAGGTTTGAAATAGCTTTTATAAAAGTGGGGAATGCTGTGTTTCTGACGCAGTCCACGGTGGTCCTCAAGCATTTGTTGAGTTTCTTCATCTCCAACAGGATACGTAAAACGATTGTGATGTGGGAACGGGCTGCTACCAACTTCTTCTCTGTGAATGCGTCTTTGGGACCAGGTGTTGCAATATTTTCGCGTCGTGTGTCGTCTTGTGAAGTCTTCGTTCAAAGTGTTGAATTTCGTCTTGTTCAAGCGTCATTTCGTCATTATTTAGTATAGACATCAATTGTAGTTGAGCGTGTTCATAGCAACTCGAATTAGTTACAAAAAGTGGTTATAAAAAAAAAAAGGTTTTTTTTTTTTCAAGTGAAATAAGTTCGCGATTGCCGGTGGAATAAACCGTGATTCATTTATATAGTTCGTTTATTTATTTTCACGCAACCGATGCACTATAATCTGGTGACCCCGACGTATTTTCGCCGGCAGGTATGGCATTTTCTGAGGAAAGTGACACGGAAAGTCCGGATGTCAAACCGGGAATGTGATCCAAATCCACAGGAGGTCAGGAAGTTTTAACGTATTATTTAAGGAAGTATTAAACAATAATTGACGGTTTTTCAATAACTTCTAGTTTTGAATAATTGGAATAAATAAACGTGTGAGCTTGCAAATGTTTTTTATTTTTGAATTCAATTTTCACAATGGTCCTCGCAATATAGGCAGATGTTGCCACTGCCATTCCACTTCGCTGTTACTTAAGAAGTATAGAGCCTGTTGTATGTTCATGCCATCAATCATTTCAACACCCGAGCACATCAAATAATTACGCACACAAAATTTTAATTTGGGAAGAAAAGAAAAACACCATAAACAAGATGAGAGAGCTTTCAGATTATGAAGGTTATGATTCCGTGACGGAATTTCCGTCCACCATGTGAACACTCTTCCCGATTCCGCCATCCCCTCCACTGGTTTTTCCACGTTCCGTCCTTCCACTTTCCGCCCGTGTTCCGCTCCATGTGAATCCAGCTTCAGTACCTTTGAATGGAACGCCAACGGGCGTTCACTCCCGTTGGAGTACACTTGTGCCAATATAGCTGACACCGCCACTGGCGAAGCATCCACCCACAACTTGAGAGGTAATTTTGGATTATAATTGGCCAAAACCGGTTTCTTCTTCCACGTCCAGGTGTCATCATTCTTCAGTAAATTGTATAATGGTTTTAATAAATCACCTGATCGTGGAATAAATTTCAAATAAAAGTTTACCATCCCGAGAAAAGATTTCAACATTAATATTTTCGGGTGGTGGAGCATCTTTAATGGCTTTTACGTGCCTGTGTGTTGGTTGAAGACCGTTCTTATTTATATAATGTCCTAGGTATTCTATTTGTGAAACACAAAATTTGCATTTTGACAGTTTTACCCTCAAACCACTTTCGTTTAAAATACTCAGAACTGTTTCAAGACGGTGGTTGTGTTCTGCTCGAGTAGAGCCAGAAACAACAATATCATCGATCAGGCATTTCACACCTGGCAATTTCGCTAACAATTTCTCCATCAACTTCTGAAATTCGCAGGGTGCCGAACTTATCCCAGAACACAACCTAGTGTAAGCAAAAAGTCCTTTTGTGGTCATAATAACAGCGATTTTCCTAGATTCCTCATCTAAGAGGTATTGATGAAATGCCTCCTTTAACCCTCCGGTGGGCGCGCCTCTTACAGTTAAACGAGTGGGCGCGTGCTGCACTGAGTGCGGCCAGAAAAAATTAATCTGATTCAAAAAATATGAACAGAAATGGGGGTATAATGATAATAAATTATTAGCCAACTCAGTTCAACATTATATTAGAGTAACTTTTCTCGCCAATTTTGAATATGATATCATTCCAAGTGTCTTAGATTTAGGTAGGTATTACTTGGACAACTGACTGAGGAACAAACAAATATTAATCTGACTAGGGTCTATGAATCATTTCAATCTAAAATCAACACAAAATAAAATATAATATGAAAAGGCTCATTCATTCTGATCATAATTATCATCAAATTGATTTGGGACATGCAACATAACTGACCGGGAATTGGCCTAAATGTATGCTGAAACCGATATGCCTGTAAGTTGTCGTGAAGTTGTCCTATAATTATTCATTTTTATGCATGCAGTTCAAAACTTGTAGTTCAAAATGTAAAAAATAAAATCTTTCGTGGAAATTTTGTAAAAAATATAACAAGTTATATGTAAAGGCACTTTCATTCTAAACGTGTAGGATGACGTTTGACATGAAACTCAATTACAAAAAATACGTGACATGACCTATGAGATTCAAAATATTGAATAGGTACCTGTGTGGGTTCTCATGTTCCTTGAAAGATCACTGGACCAAGCAGTCTTGTAACCGCATACCTGGCATGAGTATGGTTTCTCGCCTGCCAAACCAGAAAAAAAGTTTTGAATTTGGATTCCTGGGGGTTAAATGTTTTACAGTGTGCAATCTTCAAGCAATCAATAATGATGGGAAGCCCTGCCATTCATAAAGAGGCTTTGGCTACATATTTTTCAAATCAAAGTATACTTCAAGATGAGGTCATCCCATTCACTTAAAAGAATGAAAGGATGTGTTTGTCCCCCAGAGCTCATTGAGCCTCTTGAGACCTCAGTTCCACTGTACAACAACTTCCTCAGTTCCCATTACTCCCACTACTAGCGCCTTTCCACTTATCACACTGCTCCACATACCACTCCACACAACTTCCACCTTCACTTGCAAATATTTACTGAATAAAGACTATTACATGATTTCCCAGACACACAATAATTTCCGAATACTATTTACCAAATTATAAATGCCAGTTGGAGTAACATGCCGAGAAAAAGGGCAAACCATGAATTACGTCAATATACCGATGTCGTCATGTGACGCCCATATTGCTCCCCCCCCCCCCTAACCCCATTCATGCAGTCTACTTCTCTCAACATTGTCATTTTGCGTTCCCGATTTTTTATATTTTTACAGTTGTATTTCAAAATAAACTGCTGATTTCCGGACGTAATCCCCAGACTACTGAACAGGATGGTTACTTTATCAATTAGGTGAACTACAAGCCCTCACACAATACACGCAAACACTTAACACTAATACATTACACAAGCACAACCCTTCACAAAACTTCCCTTCCCCACCACCTTCTACCAGCCCACATTATCCTGCTCGCTTCCTCCATGCCGCTGCCATCCGCGCATACCACCAAACCCCTTGGATCTGGAAATTGAGAGAGGCACACCCCACCATTTCTTCTCGGGCTGACGACGCTGTACAGCGAAAATTTCCACTTTTTCCAAATGTAGTAAGTGTTGTATATAATTTTCATCCTCCTGTTCGTTCATTCAAGTTCATAATATAATAAATATAAATATAAGGAAAATTCACTGAGAAAAAAAACGAATTTATTTCGAAAATGACGAATTGATTCTGGAAAAAGACGAATTCGATTTGAAAAAGGTATTACTCATACATATGACATACAGAAACATTATGATAAATATAATAATATAAATATAATATAATAAATATAAGGAAAATTCACTAGAAAAAAAAACGAATTTATTTCGAAAATGACGAATTGATTCTGGATAAAGACGAATTCGATTTGAAAAAGGTATTACTCATACATATGACATAAAGAAACATTATGATAAATATAATATATTTATGTCAGTAACGTTGCTGGGTGATTGATTTTGGCAATCAACAGTTGTGACATGGGTGAAGGGCTGACTTCTCAACATTTAATCAAGTTTTTAGTAATTAAACAATTACTTCAACACTCTGGGAGCATGTGTGCTGGCAAGTACGCAACATTCTCGATAGAAAAAATACTTTGTAGCGCTGAAAACAAATTTGTTCAAATCTTACCCATAACAGGGGATACTCTGTGCCTACCAATACTGGGTTAAGTGTCAATCGGAAGTCGCCACATAGGCGCACCGTTCCGTCGGGTTTCAAAATGGGTACGATCGGAGTTGCCCACTGTTAAGTTTATGAAGTCCACCATCTACGGACTTTATTACCTTATAAAACCCTAGATGCCGAACTGCAGCTAACCCCTCCTTCTTGGCGGCCGTCTCCTGAGAATCATCATGTAATGCCCTCTTTCTACTTTCTAACCTCGATCTTGCTAGTCGAAATAGCTCCTTCTCGGGATCGTTTAATCCAAGCATCTGTGGTTTGAATGTAAAATTTTTCAGAGTGAGATGGCTCCCTGATATTATCCTCTCAACATCCCTCCGCGACCGGCAGCGTTTCCTATTGAATTAAGGAGGGAAATAATCCCTATTAGCTTCTCCGTTTGTCCTCAGATTCTGTATTAAAATGGGGCTCCGCCCATATAGGCCATCTTGTATTTCTCCCTATTGTTTGAACCGTGTGTGCATATCTCTCCTCGTATCTTTTTTTTTGAACATGCCTTGAAACACGTACCTCAATACATTATTTACTCTCCCTGAAATGTCATACTGCGATTGATCCATAAAGAAAACAAACATCCCTGGATTACCAGTGGCTTCAACCATCTCACAAGCGTAATCATCGCTAGCATCCAATCTACATTTTATATTATAACATCCTAGATTGTCAAAATCACCAGCCTCATCCGAAACAACGTCAGGAGGGTGCATCTGGTATTCAATTCAAGTAAACAAGTAGCATTCAATAATGTACCATTCAATGCTCTTCATATATATAGCTCGCGCTTTTCTAGCAAAAACATTTCTTAGCCCTATACGTAGATAATCCATTTTACCCTCCTTATTGCGTTGTTCATGAGTTGCTAGATCTTCAGATTTTAGGTTTAATATATCCATACCCTTACCGACCAAATAAGTGCGTTTGTCTTTAGCCATAAAAGTGCCCTTAACGTCATCGAACCTTAGGCGTATACCGCCCCTTCCCGCAGATCTGCCAGTCATCAAAGATGACAAGCTAGTTTTAAAACGCATACTGTCCGGTATTAAGCTCGAACGTACTTGAATACGTACCAATTTATGCCCCAATCCTGTTAACATTTTACTAAATCTGCGATGTAAATGTAGCAAATACAAATTCAAGTGAAGGAGTTTAGGACATTACATATATGACTATTACTTATAACATTGGAATACATTTCTTTATGGTAGAACAATTCATGGTAGAATTGGTAGCGGCTTGGACAAAGTGGCCTTTGAAGAGTCAGGAAAAATTTGTCTACACTCCGATACAAGTTGTAGCAGATATTGCCGTTGTTCTTCATCTTTTGTTAAACATGAATTAAATATGAATTAACATATTGACTTAGTTCCTAATCCCCAACTCAAAATACTGCCTCCACGACGCATTCCGTACTCAATCCGCGATCAAATCAAGTCTGAAATTGACAATCTCGTTAAATTAAAAATATTACGCCCAATTACGGAACCCACACCTGCCGCGTCACCTTTACTAATAGTGAAACAAGGTGATAAATTACGAATATGCGGAATTTGGCCGTCTTGCCCCAGGAAGCGTCTCGTCCTCTGCAAGTGTATGGACACTGTCAGTTTCCCATAAATAGTATGTGTTCCTTCAATCCCTAGTCTATTCACTATATGAATGTTTTCAGGTTCTTGAACAAGATGTCCAATAGGGTGGTCACAGGATAGAGGGGAGGATTTTTTTTTTTCATCGCACCTATCGGGGGACCCCCCTAAAAGTTGCCAATTGGTTAGAAAACAAGTGTGTAGAAATTTGAGTTCAATTGGATAACGTTAATCCGTGCCTCAATGCCTCATTGAGGTTGAATATTAAAAAAACTGCGATTTCAAGAGATTTCATAAATATATATTTTCAAAAGTAAATGTAGCAAATACAAATTCAAGTGAAGGAGTTTAGGACATTACATATATGACTATTACTTATAACATTGGAATACATTTCTTTATGGTAGAACAATTTATGGTAGAATTGGTAGCGGCTTGGACAAAGTGGCCTTTGAAGAGTCAGGAAAAATTTGTCTACACTCCGATACAAGTTGTAGCAGATATTGCCGTTGTTCTTCATCTTTTGTTAAACATGAATTAAATATGAATTAACATATTGACTTAGTTCCTAATCCCCAACTCAAAATACTGCCTCCACGACGCATTCCGTACTCAATCCGCGATCAAATCAAGTCTGAAATTGACAATCTCGTTAAATTAAAAATATTACGCCCAATTACGGAACCCACACCTGCCGCGTCACCTTTACTAATAGTGAAACAAGGTGATAAATTACGAATATGCGGAATTTGGCCGTCTTGCCCCAGGAAGCGTCTCGTCCTCTGCAAGTGTATGGACACTGTCAGTTTCCCATAAATAGTATGTGTTCCTTCAATCCCTAGTCTATTCACTATATGAATGGTTTCAGGTTCTTGAACAAGATGTCCATTGGACTTAGGGTGGTCACAGGATAGAGGGGAGGATTTTTTTTTTCATCGCACCTATCGGGGGACCCCCCTAAAAGTTGCCAATTGGTTAGAAAACAAGTGTGTAGAAATTTGAGTTCAATTGGATAACGTTAATCCGTGCCTCAATGCCTCATTGAGGTTGAATATTAAAAAAACTGCGATTTCAAGAGATTTCATAAATATATATTTTCAAAAGTAAATGTAGCAAATACAAATTCAAGTGAAGGAGTTTAGGACATTACATATATGACTATTACTTATAACATTGGAATACATTTCTTTATGGTAGAACAATTTATGGTAGAATTGGTAGCGGCTTGGACAAAGTGGCCTTTGAAGAGTCAGGAAAAATTTGTCTACACTCCGATACAAGTTGTAGCAGATATTGCCGTTGTTCTTCATCTTTTGTTAAACATGAATTAAATATGAATTAACATATTGACTTAGTTCCTAATCCCCAACTCAAAATACTGCCTCCACGACGCATTCCGTACTCAATCCGCGATCAAATCAAGTCTGAAATTGACAATCTCGTTAAATTAAAAATATTACGCCCAATTACGGAACCCACACCTGCCGCGTCACCTTTACTAATAGTGAAACAAGGTGATAAATTACGAATATGCGGAATTTGGCCGTCTTGCCCCAGGAAGCGTCTCGTCCTCTGCAAGTGTATGGACACTGTCAGTTTCCCATAAATAGTATGTGTTCCTTCAATCCCTAGTCTATTCACTATATGAATGGTTTCAGGTTCTTGAACAAGATGTCCATTGGACTTAGGGTGGTCACAGGATAGAGGGGAGGATTTTTTTTTTTCATCGCACCTATCGGGGGACCCCCCTAAAAGTTGCCAATTGGTTAGAAAACAAGTGTGTAGAAATTTGAGTTCAATTGGATAACGTTAATCCGTGCCTCAATGCCTCATTGAGGTTGAATATTAAAAAAACTGCGATTTCAAGAGATTTCATAAATATATATTTTCAAAAGTAAATGTAGCAAATACAAATTCAAGTGAAGGAGTTTAGGACATTACATATATGACTATTACTTATAACATTGGAATACATTTCTTTATGGTAGAACAATTTATGGTAGAATTGGTAGCGGCTTGGACAAAGTGGCCTTTGAAGAGTCAGGAAAAATTTGTCTACACTCCGATACAAGTTGTAGCAGATATTGCCGTTGTTCTTCATCTTTTGTTAAACATGAATTAAATATGAATTAACATATTGACTTAGTTCCTAATCCCCAACTCAAAATACTGCCTCCACGACGCATTCCGTACTCAATCCGCGATCAAATCAAGTCTGAAATTGACAATCTCGTTAAATTAAAAATATTACGCCCAATTACGGAACCCACACCTGCCGCGTCACCTTTACTAATAGTGAAACAAGGTGATAAATTACGAATATGCGGAATTTGGCCGTCTTGCCCCAGGAAGCGTAGAATTGGTAGCGGCTTGGACAAAGTGGCCTTTGAAGAGTCAGGAAAAATTTGTCTACACTCCGATACAAGTTGTAGCAGATATTGCCGTTGTTCTTCATCTTTTGTTAAACATGAATTAAATATGAATTAACATATTGACTTAGTTCCTAATCCCCAACTCAAAATACTGCCTCCACGACGCATTCCGTACTCAATCCGCGATCAAATCAAGTCTGAAATTGACAATCTCGTTAAATTAAAAATATTACGCCCAATTACGGAACCCACACCTGCCGCGTCACCTTTACTAATAGTGAAACAAGGTGATAAATTACGAATATGCGGAATTTGGCCGTCTTGCCCCAGGAAGCGTCTCGTCCTCTGCAAGTATGGACACTGTCAGTTTCCCATAAATAGTATGTGTTCCTTCAATCCCTAGTCTATTCACTATATGAATGTTTTCAGGTTCTTGAACAAGATGTCCAATAGGGTGGTCACAGGATAGAGGGGAGGATTTTTTTTTTCATCGCACCTATCGGGGGACCCCCCTAAAAGTTGCCAATTGGTTAGAAAACAAGTGTGTAGAAATTTGAGTTCAATTGGATAACGTTAATCCGTGCCTCAATCAATGCCTCATTGAGGTTGAATATTAAAAAAACTGCGATTTCAAGAGATTTCATAAATATATATTTTCAAAAGTAAATGTAGCAAATACAAATTCAAGTGAAGGAGTTTAGGACATTACATATATGACTATTACTTATAACATTGGAATACATTTCTTTATGGTAGAACAATTTATGGTAGAATTGGTAGCGGCTTGGACAAAGTGGCCTTTGAAGAGTCAGGAAAAATTTTTCTACACTCCGATACAAGTTGTAGCAGATATTGCCGTTGTTCTTCATCTTTTGTTAAACATGAATTAAATATGAATTAACATATTGACTTAGTTCCTAATCCCCAACTCAAAATACTGCCTCCACGACGCATTCCGTACTCAATCCGCGATCAAATCAAGTCTGAAATTGACAATCTCGTTAAATTAAAAATATTACGCCCAATTACGGAACCCACACCTGCCGCGTCACCTTTAGGCCTGGTGCACACGAGCGGCAATTATCGCGCGGCAACGTTGCGGTAACGCGCGTCCACCGCGTCCTCCGGTGCACACGTGGGCGTCAGAAAAGCCGCAGTCTGTGTCCAGATGTCAACGGAGATGGAGCTCTACCGGAGAAAAAAGGCTATATTTTCGTACTTGGTTTACAAACAATTTGCAATGGAGCCTCCATTGCCTCCATTATGGAGGTGAATCGGCAATGGATGGTTAGTTATTTTGAGTCACATATTGGGAGCGTCCCATGGCAACGAGACTACATGTAATCATTATTTTGGAGTGTTTCATGAATTTATATATCTTCTTTTACTTTTTGCTCCACATTCAACTATAAATATTAAATACGACAGCCACACTGCAAAAGCCTGTAAGTACTATTTTTTCAAAAAATAAGGTTTTGAGCTTCACTGACAAATTTGGGCCTTGTGCACATGCAACTAGGAACAGAATTGAGCTACAGCGCTTCATTTCTCTTCAATGGATGTTTGAAGTAACCTTTTTCATGGTTACAGTTACTGTTAGAAAACAGTTTTTGTCGTTTCCTCAACATTTTTTATTTTTGTACTTACAGGCTTTTGCAGTGTGGCTGTGTAAAATTTTTACACATTATTACTGTTATATTTACAACACTTTTCTTAGTATCTACCGTGCATGAAATGAATTTTCACTTATAATCAACTTTATACAAAATTATTGTTAGATTTTCACTTACTTATCGTGTTCTTCTCTCTTTCTCCTTTTCCTGCAAAATCTTCACAAAACACACTGCACACTTGAATCCACGCAGATCTTTTTTTTGTTCTGTCATGGTAGGAATCATGACGAATATCCCAAATTTCGGGATATTTTTTTACTTGTTCAATGAATCCTTTGAGATCACTCTCTATACGAGCAAGCACGTCCGCAACTGCGTCCATGTGGGAGAGTGTGCATCGACTGATTGTCACACAGGTACTAGGGGACCGCAGTAGCGGCATGTTGACGTAGCGGTACCGCTCACAATCCCTTCCATAAATCGGCCGCCAGGTATCGCGCGGTGCCGCGCGTTGACCGCAGGCATGTGTGCATCGGCTCATTGACTTGTGGGTTTTTCACTACCGCAACTGCGGCGGCGGAGCGTTGCCGCGCGATAATTGCCGCTCGTGTGCACCAGGCCTTACTAATAGTGAAACAAGGTGATAAATTACGAATATGCGGAATTTGGCCGTCTTGCCCCAGGAAGCGTCTCGTCCTCTGCAAGTGTATGGACACTGTCAGTTTCCCATAAATAGTATGTGTTCCTTCAATCCCTAGTCTATTCACTATATGAATGTTTTCAGGTTCTTGAACAAGATGTCCAATAGGGTGGTCACAGGATAGAGGGGAGGATTTTTTTTTTTCATCGCACCTATCGGGGGACCCCCCTAAAAGTTGCCAATTGGTTAGAAAACAAGTGTGTAGAAATTTGAGTTCAATTGGATAACGTTAATCCGTGCCTCAATGCCTCATTGAGGTTGAATATTAAAAAAACTGCGATTTCAAGAGATTTCATAAATATATATTTTCAAAAGTAAATGTAGCAAATACAAATTCAAGTGAAGGAGTTTAGGACATTACATATATGACTATTACTTATAACATTGGAATACATTTCTTTATGGTAGAACAATTTATGGTAGAATTGGTAGCGGCTTGGACAAAGTGGCCTTTGAAGAGTCAGGAAAAATTTGTCTACACTCCGATACAAGTTGTAGCAGATATTGCCGTTGTTCTTCATCTTTTGTTAAACATGAATTAAATATGAATTAACATATTGACTTAGTTCCTAATCCCCAACTCAAAATACTGCCTCCACGACGCATTCCGTACTCAATCCGCGATCAAATCAAGTCTGAAATTGACAATCTCGTTAAATTAAAAATATTACGCCCAATTACGGAACCCACACCTGCCGCGTCACCTTTACTAATAGTGAAACAAGGTGATAAATTACGAATATGCGGAATTTGGCCGTCTTGCCCCAGGAAGCGTCTCGTCCTCTGCAAGTGTATGGACACTGTCAGTTTCCCATAAATAGTATGTGTTCCTTCAATCCCTAGTCTATTCACTATATGAATGTTTTCAGGTTCTTGAACAAGATGTCCAATAGGGTGGTCACAGGATAGAGGGGAGGATTTTTTTTTTCATCGCACCTATCGGGGGACCCCCCTAAAAGTTGCCAATTGGTTAGAAAACAAGTGTGTAGAAATTTGAGTTCAATTGGATAACGTTAATCCGTGCCTCAATGCCTCATTGAGGTTGAATATTAAAAAAACTGCGATTTCAAGAGATTTCATAAATATATATTTTCAAAAGTAAATGTAGCAAATACAAATTCAAGTGAAGGAGTTTAGGACATTACATATATGACTATTACTTATAACATTGGAATACATTTCTTTATGGTAGAACAATTTATGGTAGAATTGGTAGCGGCTTGGACAAAGTGGCCTTTGAAGAGTCAGGAAAAATTTTTCTACACTCCGATACAAGTTGTAGCAGATATTGCCGTTGTTCTTCATCTTTTGTTAAACATGAATTAAATATGAATTAACATATTGACTTAGTTCCTAATCCCCAACTCAAAATACTGCCTCCACGACGCATTCCGTACTCAATCCGCGATCAAATCAAGTCTGAAATTGACAATCTCGTTAAATTAAAAATATTACGCCCAATTACGGAACCCACACCTGCCGCGTCACCTTTACTAATAGTGAAACAAGGTGATAAATTACGAATATGCGGAATTTGGCCGTCTTGCCCCAGGAAGCGTCTCGTCCTCTGCAAGTGTATGGACACTGTCAGTTTCCCATAAATAGTATGTGTTCCTTCAATCCCTAGTCTATTCACTATATGAATGGTTTCAGGTTCTTGAACAAGATGTCCAATAGGGTGGTCACAGGATAGAGGGGAGGATTTTTTTTTTTCATCGCACCTATCGGGGGACCCCCCTAAAAGTTGCCAATTGGTTAGAAAACAAGTGTGTAGAAATTTGAGTTCAATTGGATAACGTTAATCCGTGCCTCAATGCCTCATTGAGGTTGAATATTAAAAAAACTGCGATTTCAAGAGATTTCATAAATATATATTTTCAAAAGTAAATGTAGCAAATACAAATTCAAGTGAAGGAGTTTAGGACATTACATATATGACTATTACTTATAACATTGGAATACATTTCTTTATGGTAGAACAATTTATGGTAGAATTGGTAGCGGCTTGGACAAAGTGGCCTTTGAAGAGTCAGGAAAAATTTTTCTACACTCCGATACAAGTTGTAGCAGATATTGCCGTTGTTCTTCATCTTTTGTTAAACATGAATTAAAGTCTTCCATTAATTTAACCTCCCTCTCAGCTGTGTCATTTACAACCCTAAAACCGTCCACTATTTTTTTACCTCTCAGGTAATGTGGATTTTCAATCCACTCACCGGGATCAGTATTTAAAAATTCGGTGTCGATCTTGAATCTTTTAAAAAAATTTTGAGTTCGAGACGAAACAAAAAAATCAAGTTCTTTGTCCCATAATTCATCTACTTGCTTGCGACTGAGTGTTGGTTTCCCATCCCTGTAATCATTTTCTTCGTCATCAGTTTGTTCTTACGACGTTAATTTTGAAGCCATGCTTGTTTTAACTTTTTTTTGTAGAGTATCATCAAAAAATGAAAATGCGACTACCTCTGAATCGAGATACCACAAATGGTTCATCATTTTAGATAACGCCTTGTCTGAAACCTCATTATCAATTTGTCTGTATTCAGTCAACGATTTCAATAATTGTAGATCGTGGTTGGGCGCAGAAGCAGATTTAGGGGCATTGAACCATGCTTTTACATAAATATTGATTATAAACAGACAAATATCTTCAATAGCTTTTCTTTCTAAATCATTTAAAGAAAATTGATCCCTGAAAAGATATATTTTGAGAGAATAAATGGCCTTTGCCATCCATCTGGCGTGATGGATGGTCCCTAGGCTGTTGAAATTTTAATTGTTGAATGAGAAAACATGAAATTTGGTCCAAATTATTTATTTTCTGTCTAAAATTTTCATCGTCAATTCCAGGTCTGTATTTAGTTTTATCCAGTTTATTCCATTGGCATTGAAATTTTTTAAAAATATCCGGCTGAGGGCCTGTAGTTCTACCCATTTTACACTCAAAAACTGATTTTAGAATAACTTCTAAAATATGATGGCGACAAGCCAGATACAAAACATTTCGCCCCAATAGTTGTTCTAACAATACGCAGGCTCCCCTGAGGCGTCCAGTATTAACTGCAGTGGTATCAAAAGAGAACGCCTGGATTTTTTCAACTACGCCCCACTCTTCAAGAGCTGAAAATACAGCTTTTGCCTGAATTATTCCCGTACTATTCTCAAGCTGAGGAACACCTATCAATTGTTCTTCATTCCCACAACTAATCAAAATTGCTATCCTCTCTACATTTTCTTTATTTAAAATATCTGGAAGCAATTTCCCATCCCAATGTACAACAGCTCCCTCTAAATCTGAATTTTTAAAGCTATTGCGGATAACCTCAGCCCTTTGTTTCCGAAATTTTTGTCTACGAAGCTATTGCGGATAACCTCAGCCCTTTGTTTCCGAAATTTTTGTCTACGAAGCCGTATTGCACTTGTACCGATAATTAACTTTTGCGGGTCATGACCTAAGGCCTCAGCAGTTGCTGAGACTATCCTCGCCGCATCTCTATCAGAAATATCTACATCTGTCCAATAATACCGATAATTTTTCTGTGATAATATCTACATTTCCGCGAAAGTACTTAAGCTTTTTTATTTCTGGTCCTGGTTCTTCTGTGTGAGCAATATAATCCTCCGTCTCGTCTTCTGAAGTACTGCTTGAGTTTAGCAAATACTCCATTTCTACATCTTCTTCATTTTCTACAAATCAAAAACATGCAACCACACATAAAAATTAAAGTTAACATCAAACATGAAAAAAAAAAGATAAAAAGTCAAACCCACCTACAGTTATTCTAGATTTTTCCAATCTTGCCATCTCCGATGATCTTCTCTTTTCTCGTCGCTGTTCTGCTTTAAGAAACTTCATATCAACGCCACCCAGGCAGCCAGGACGTCCTTTTTGTCTTTGAAGTAATAAAAACTGCTTATCTTCTTCAGTAGTTACTTTCAGTGCATCCTGATGAGAAACGTCAAATAGGTCGTCAGGAATTGATTTGAAAGTTTCCACTTTTTTATTTTGAGCGGCACTAGCAGATCTCTTAGCGTTTTTCTGTAGTCTTCTCCATTCATCGTACAGTTTTTCAAGCTTCACAATACAATCTTTCATGTGCTTCGTTGGTATCTTGGCTTTTTCCCAGAAAAGCAGAACTTCCTGCATAGTAAGTCTTGCAGCTTCTCTTGTGTTCAGTTTAACTTGGCGCATATTATAGAATAAACTGCGTAAAACTTGACAATTAGATGGCAACTTGCTGCCAGTAATTTGATGAGTCATGTAGCCAATTAAAAAAATCTTGTCCTTCTGCCTTGAAATCGTCCTCATCGATGCAGTACTTGTTGAAGGTTGTTCGCCAAATCTTACGAGAAAAAAAATCACTACCTACTTGTTCACTTCTCGAAAACTAAACGGTAACTAACTATAGGGAGGTCGATTTTCAATTTTCCAACCAGCCTTAGTGGGGAGCGGTTGGAGAAAGGCGACGTTTGCTGAGTTCAGGTAGAAAATCTGACGTTTGTCCGTCTACAATAGGATTAGAATAACTGTATTTATAGGTCAGGTATACTTCAAATGCACTAGTAATTGAGATCGCTTCGTCCTAGGAGTTTCGTTTACTAATTTTCACAAAGTAAAAAAAAAGTTGACTTTTTCTTAAGAATCTCTGTTTTTGGAAACTTCACCCTCTATGAGGCACGGGTTAACCTTATCCGATTGAGCTCAAACTTCGCCAAACATATTTTCTTGCCAATTGGCAACTTTTGGGAGGGTCCCCCGAAAAAAATTCAAAAGTTGATTTCTTGTGACCACTCTTGGACATTGTCCAACCTCAACACGGACGAATTCGGGGACCCCTGCTGCAGTAGTGCACTTCAGGAGGCTGTTCCTAATGAATTTTTAAGGAACGCCTAATTCAATAGCAAGAACTCAAAGAATGATATATTTCTCATATGACTTTTTTGGATACGAAAGCTCAACAGGTGATAACTAAAACAATAATATTGCAGTCACCATAAACCGTTGTGAATCTATTGATGACTTCAATACTTTCCCTCATCAACAGATTTCAAGGGCTTATAAATTTTGAACGTCAAGCCCTATTCTTCCACAAAGCATCTTGAGCCTCGGTTTGTGCAGTGGCTTCGTCATCATATCTGCTACTTGAAATTCCGTGGCTACTTTTTTAATTTCAACTTCACCGTCACAAACTTGTTCCCTCACGAAGAAGTGCCTGGTTTGGATGTGTTTCATTCTTCGATGTAGCTCAGGATTGTGCGATAATTTAATTGCCGCCTCATTGTCAACGTGCAGAATTGGAACAGTGGACAACTCCACAACACCGCTAATCAACCGTTTCAGCCATATTAACTCCCTAGTAGCTTCACTAGCAGCAACAAGTTCCGCTTCTGTTGTCGAAATCGCTACCGAGGTTTGTTTTTGGCTTAACCAGGTTATCGCGCCGCCAGAATAACAGCATACAACTCCTGTTGTAGATCGACCAGTCGTTTCGTCTCCAGCGTGGTCTGCATCACTGAAACACAGCAGTCGGCCTTTTCTGAAGTTTTGTTTGTAGACAATGCCGTAGTTCTGTGTGCCTTTTAGGAATCGAAAAATCCTCTTCACTCTTTCGCAATCTACTCGCGTAGGGTTTTCTAGTGATCTGGACACTACACCAACTGCATACGCGATGTCTGGCCGGGTACCTATCACCAGATACATTAAAGCACCCACTGCTTGTCTGTAGGGAAACTTAGGCTCGTTTTCGTTCGATTTCCCTTCTGTGACATTCCTGCTTCCGGTACTCTCCTTCAAAATCGGAGTTAGAACAGGGTCTGCATTCTGCCATACCAAATCTTTCAAGAATTTTCTTGCAGTATGCACTTTGATGGATTTTTATTGAACCGTCGCTTCTTCTGTCGATTTCAATACCCAAGTAATATGTTGCTGGTCTCACTGTGATTTGGAATTCATTTTTCAACTGTTCAATAAACGTTTTTGATTCATTCTCATCAGTGGTTGCTACCAGTCCATCGTCGACATAAAGCGCTACAATGGTCATCTCCTTGTTTTTCTTTCGAATAAATAAGCACGGGTCTGCGTCACTTTGATGAAAACCTAAGTCGAGGAGGTATCGAGCAAATCTTTTGTTCCAGCACCGAGGCGCCTGCTTCAACCCGTAAAGGCTTCGATGTAAACGACAAACTTGATTCGTTCCGTCTGAATATCCTTCTGGCTGCTGAACATAGATTTCCTCTTCCAATTTTAACGGATTTTAACGGCTTTCAGTGCATTTGACACAGCCCATAACATTTTCTGCCGGTGCTGAGAAGACAACGCGTTGCTTGGTTGATTTGGTTTTGCGGTGTTGATTTCTTACACCCGAACAGGGTAAAGACAAGAAAGTGAGGAGATTGCTGTTGAATTCGTCGCCACCACAGAGTAACAGCAGTAGATGTAGCACCGGAGGGGAGAATACTAAGAGTACGGAAAAGAGAAGGTGCTCCAGAAGTTTATTTCCTAGTAAGAATGAAGAAGTAAGCGATACATGTTCTTGCAATACATTTGTTGTCAGTTGACTTGTTTAGTGTTTCTCGTTCCAACTTAGCTTCTCAAAAGGTTATGGGCCCAGCACGCTTCCACTGCGCTGTAGGGTCCTACCTACAGTCGATTTTATTTCATTATTCATTTTTCAAACTCCCACCTTCAGTTCTGCAGTTCAGTATAACATGTGTTATACTAGTTACCAAAACCAAGTTAAAAAAATAATAAAAAATTTAAACTCTCGAAAACCGTTGTGCGTTCCACGTAAATTATAGGGTGTGAGATTTTACAGATTCAAAGTAGTATACAAACCCTATAAAGTGGTGACCCCGACATGGATGTTTGATGAAGACACCCTTACTCCATCAAAAACTGAATTATTTTGCCCAAGAGGGATACAGGGAAGCTAATGCCATCCTTGAACAAGCTCTTTCAGCAGCTACATTAGATGCCAATACTGTCCGCAATGAATTTACAAATGTGGAACATGCTCTGTCTGACGCTCGTGTTGAGATCGAACATTTAATCGGATCAGCGAGTGCACTGAAACTTGAAAACAAACAGATCAAAGAAGAGAGCCTACAATATTTGAATCAGTGCTCAATCATGGCTAAGGAAGTTGACACTCTCACCAAGAAATTATCTCAAAATCTAGAAAACCGGTATTCTTCCAAGGATATTGCAGACTACGAAGCAAGATTGAATGAAAGTGACGGTTTACTCAAGTCACTTGAGAATGAGATTGAGGCTAAAGATAAAATAATAGAGGACCTGAATTCTGTTGTTAGCTCTACTAAAAATGAATGTCAGAAGACGAAATCATCACTGGATAAAGCCACTGAAGAAATATCACTATTGAAACAAAAGGTGACATCTGAGGTATCCAAGAGTGATCATGACGAAGTGACTCAGTTGAAAAATATTGTGGATGATAAAAATCGAGAATTGGCTAAATTGATGACTGAGCTAGAAACCAGTAAATCCCAAAACGATGAAACAAAGGCCAGTAGTAGTGATGATAAAGTTAAGACGTCGATTCAAAAAATCATCGGTCACCTACATCCTGAAATGACAATTGATGACAGCAAGGGAGAGAGTGTAGAAGAATGGCTGCAGAAGGTAGAGGAAGCTGTTACTACTTTGAATGACAGCCCAATAGCTACTTCAGAACTGGAGTCCCAAAACTCTCAGCTCCAGTCTCAAGTTCAGCATTATAAAACGATTATTACTGAAACAGAAGGGATGTTGAATCAGCTTCAGAGCCAAGTCGAAGTAGAAGAATCCAGGTGGAAGGAGAAACTTCTCACACTAGAAGAAGAGCTTGACCTTCTAAAGCGACAAAATTTGAACAAATGATTTATTGCTATTTTGCCAGTTTCCACTACAGACATGGATGTTTGATGAAGACACCCTTACTCCATCAAAAACTGAATTATTTTGCCCAATGTTCATTTAATGAGTTTCGTTCTTATTTAACAGTTACGCATTCATATGAGTTTACATCTTGATCGTTCAAATAAATGTTTCTAGACTTTTCAAAAGAATGTAATTTATCTATGTGGTGCCTGTTAAGTAAGTTTAATAACATAATTCTAAGTACCTAAAATAAAAAGCATCATCAACAGTCATCACCTTCAACATTGGTAAACACTGTTGATGAGGACGAGGAACTATCGGTCAATGCCATTCATTCATCAAATGACGAATGGCTAGAAAAAGTCCAGTTAAAAAATTCTTCATTCAGTTCCTCTGTCAAACTTGACACGGGTGCACAATGTAACGTATTACCCTACAAAATATACAGACATCTACATACACCTCTCGAACCTTCACGAACCAAACGTTTGTCGACGTACAATCGTGAGTGCAAAATTGACGTACTTGGTCAATGCACAGTCCCACTAGTAGTTAGGGGTAGACTATCCAACGTAATTTTCAGAGTTATTAATGAAAATTTCCAACCAATATTTGGACACAACGCATGTACAATGACTGGTTTAATCAAACGCATCGATGACATTGAAGCCACGGAATTTAACTGCATTTCTGACTTTGAGTATGATATTGACTTAGTTCCTAATCCCCAACTCAAAATACTGCCTCCACGACGCATTCCGTACTCAATCCGCGATCAAATCAAGTCTGAAATTGACAATCTCGTTAAATTGAAAATATTACGCCCAATAACGGAACCCACACCTTTACTAATAGTGAAACAAGGTGATAAATTACGAATATGCATGGACCCTAGGGTGGCCGTTATTTGGCAATGTTCGAAATTTTCGAGTCTTACCCTCTCAATCCGTTCCAATGACCAAAAAGAAATTCTGTAAAAAATTTGAGACAAATCGGACAACTCCCTATTAACCCCCTGAGGGCATGTTTTTTGGATAAGGGCAATAAAAATGAGAAAATCTGAAAGAATCGTTTTACTTCGGTTTTGATATTTATCAATTTTTATTTCTTATTTAGCCTGATATGATTGTATTATTGGACATTTCAAGTAGGTATTCTATTCAAAATGATATTTTTAATAGGTACGATTAAAGCTTGAAAGTTAACTGGGAACGTAGGAACTTGGATGTATTCCTTCTTTACACGGGGATATCGTCATCTGAAAACAATGGTTCAGAATAATGTATAAATAACTTATTTGAATAATAGGAGTCACCAAATGATTTGAAATTAGGTATAAAATGATCAAATTCCTTGATATTTCACAGGAAACAGAGTAGGGAGAAAGGTTTTTCCTTTTAACCATGAATTACTTAACTTACTTGTCTAAAAGTCTGTATTTTGTCGCATTCGGATACTTTTCTCTGTGCTCCTTTACGATTTGTAGTATGAATTGTTTTTCTTCTTCGTTTTTGGTCAGCAGTGCGTTATAATCTGTGATCAATTTTATGCCCCTTTCCGCAACATCGTTGACAACAGCCAGATGTTTCAGAGTGTTTAGGGCCGTGAGATAATTCTCATCATTGTTCCATTGGGAGGGGCATTTTTCCAAGAAATCTGAATTGATGGAAAATCTTTTGAAGAATCCTTTTGATTCAGACGTGATCAGATCTGAAAATTTCAGGCTGAGAAAAGCGGGGACCTCTTTCTGATCGACGATGAGCCGTTTGGTTTGGTTGATGTTATCCTCTTCATCCGAATCCAAAAGCGACGACGTCATTTCCTTTTTTATTTCTAAAGGAACAGTTGCATCAAATAACGCAAGTACTGAGGCCTCAGGTGATAAATACCACAGATGATTAAGGAATTTTTTCGAGGTGGCGTCGCTTATTTCTGCGTCAATTTCTCGGTACTTGATCAACTGCTTAAGGAAGGTAAAATCGTGGTACGGAGCTCAAGTGGCACTGGGGGAAAGGAACCATGCTTTTACGTAAAGCTGGACAAGAAAAAGACATATTCTGCCAATGGCGTCCCTCTCACGAGAATCAAGTTCAAATTGGTCCTGAAATAAAGATATTTTGAACGCATAGATGGCCTTTGCCATCCACCGTGCGTGGCTCACGGCTCCTGGGACTCGAAAACTGACGCCACGCTTAGGAGTGCTGCCCAGATATATCACTGCTAACTCCAGCAGCTCACGGTAATCCTCTCTGTGTTGTGCTTCATGATCCTGAAGAGCATCAAGGAATTCCAGTATGTCTTGGCGGACGTCATCTGCTACCTCACCTGAAGCATCGTGGTAATTCGAAGTATCTATATTCGGCCAATATTCTCGAAAACGTTTGAAGAGCGTCATTTCAGGCCCCGAAGTTGCACCTAATAATGCTTCGAAACAAACTCTCAAAAGAAGTTCAAAAATATGATGGCGACATGGGAGATAGAGGAGATCGCGTCCAAACAGAATTTCGAGTTTCCTGCAAGCCCCTTTCACTCTGCCTGTGTTACTAGCTGTGGTGTCACAACAAAGCGCTTGGATTTTCTCTTCAATCCCCCATTTTTCAACTGAATCATGAACGGCGGTTGCTTGAGCTTCTCCCGTCGAGCTTGGAATCTCAGGGACCCCCAGCAGCTGTTCCTTCCCCTCACTGGTGACTAGAATAGAAAGCCTATCAACTGTTTCAATGCCAGCTAGAGCAGGAAGTAATTTTCCATCCCAATGCAACACTAGGGCACTGCAGTCACGAAGTTTAAAATTTTCTCTTATTTCTGTGTGGCGCTGTTTCCTGAATTTTTTTCTCCGCTGTTGGAAGGATGTGCGATTGAGTATTAATTTACTGGCATCACATCCCAAGGCCTCAGCAGCAGCAATCAAAAGGTGTATTGCATTTCTGTCACTTATCTTACACCGATCCAGGGCTTCAGAAAGGCGTGGAGTGAGGAATTCGAGTCGACCCCTCTTCTTTTTCGATTCACCAGAAACAAATTCGTGTGACACTTGCTGGCTTTCCTCACTGCTACTAAAAGAAATCGATGAGGACGACGACGAAGACGCCAGGCAAGTATTGCTGCAGGACTGCTCCATTTCTTCATGTGTTCTCTTCCTTCTTTCTTCTTGTTTCTGGGATCGTACGAATTGTCTTTCTTCAAACGCCTTGAATTGTTTGTCAATTCCAGCCATTAATCCTTTTCGGCCTTTTTGGCGTTGCAGTTTCAAGAATTCTTTGTCATCCTCAATTTTCATCTCACTCAACGCATTTTCTGCTGCAATATCGAATAAATCATCCAATTTATCTACAAACTTCTCTCGTTCTTCAGTAGCAGCAGCTGAACTCCTACCTTTATGTTTTTGAATTGCCTGCCATTGTTTGTGAAGTGACAATAACTTTTGGATGCAATTATAATCTTTTCGTGTTGGAATACGGGCTTTTTCCCAGAAAATGAGCGTTTCTTTAATAACAAGGGCAGCTGCTTCCCTGACAGGACACCTCTTTCCTCTCACTAATCTAGTATTGAAGAAAAGAACGCTTAGTACCTGTCTGTTCGAAGGTAACTTTGCACCCACTATCTGGTTCGTGATAGTACCAACTAGACTGCATTCATAATCTTTCCGCAATTGTCGAGATGAGGAAGATCCCGTCTTAGGAGCAGAAGATGACATATTGTTGGAAAATAAATCACAAACACCCAAAGACGACTGAACTTTCCACTTCAAACGCGATAGGTACAATGTGATAAGAGAATGTACTGTGTACTCCACAGCCCCAACAGAGAACATTGCTACCACCTTAACACGTGACTCGAGCCCAAGAAAGAAAGAAAAGTCATCTACCGCCCATCACCGCGCGCATCATTTTCCCGCCCACTTTCGAACGTTCGCGGTTCATGTTTGAGTTGTACCAACTTCATCCCTTTGAGTAGGCAACATTCAACAAATTATTATTACAGAATACATTTTACAAAGAAAAAAAGGAGGGGTGGGGTGGGGAATTGTTCAAGTACCTAGGTATCTACGAAATAATCTGACCTGAAAGCGCTTTTAGCAGTTTTTCACCCCTGGTATATAATACATGCCCCCAGGGGGTTGATAGAGAGTTGTCCGATCTGTCTCAAATTTTTTACAGAATTTTTTTTTTGTCATTGGAACAGATTGAGGGGGTAAGACCTGAAAATTTTTCATTTTTAAGAATCACCCTATGGCTAAGGGCCACCCTAATGGACCCATCCGATTTGAATAGAAGCATAGTTCGTCGGCCATATCCTCTCAAAACAATTGAGGAAATCGCTACTAAATTGTCAGGATCAAAATATTTCACGAAACTTGATCATGAAAAAGGTTTCTGGCAGGTTAAAGTTTCCGAAAGAGCTCAAAAATATCTTACGGTCTCAACTCCTTGGGGTAGGTATTGCTTCCTCCGTCTTCCATTTGGCATTACATCCGCCCCGGAAGTCTTTCAACAAATAATGTCATAATTACTCAGTGAATATGACAATGTTGAGGTAGCCATGGATGACATCTTAATACATGCAAAATCTGAACCAGAGCTTAAGCGCACCACGGAAAAGGTACTTATCAAACTTCAACAGAAAAAAATTCGCCTAAATAAATCCAAATGCGTTTTCAACGTTTCAACAAGTCAAATTCCTTGGTCACGTTTTATCCGTAGAAGGTATTCACGCCGATCCAGACAAAATTTCTGCTATACAATCATTAAAAACACGCACAAACGTTAAAGAAGTACAACACATCTTGGGAGTCGCAGCCTATCTCGGAAAGTTCATCGATAACCTTTCCGAAATAACAAGTCCATTGCGGCTGCTGACTGAAAAGAACACCGAATGGTTCTGGGGACCAGAACACTCTGCCAGCTTAAAAAAATTAAAAGAAACACTAATGAGTACTCCCGTATTAGCATACTACAACCCTAAGAAAGAAATATTGAAGGACAATTCTGTTTCTGAGTTTGTCATGTTGGTAGTACTGTTGGGCTTCTCCCTCTCTTGTCTGTTCGTTCGTCAGTCTTGTTCTGAAGTCGTTGTACTTGCGTTAACATCCGTTTGCTCCTGTTAAGTTCTGTCTCCGTTAGGATATATTTCTGATTAAACACTATACGCCTAGTGCTGTGTCAGTCTCTGTTACTCCCCGTTCAACAGGTTATGGGCCCAGAAAAGTGCTTATTCGAAATATTGTTAGGAGTGAAATTGTGTTCAAAAGGTTCGGTTGTGTAAATCAAGATGGCGATGTCTTGTGGAGGAAACTCGTTTACCTCGAATATTCGACCCTTTGATGGAACATCATTTGAGAACTGGAGATTTCGCGTCGAACGTTTATTGGAGAGAAACGGTGTATTGAATATGCTCACTGATGATCAACCTAGCGATGGTGATTTGAGAAAAGTGTTCGTTAAAAACGATGCCAAGGCACGTGACCTTGTGGTACAGTGTGTTTCTGATTCCGTTCTAGAACTGATTAAGTCGAAAACTACGGCAAAAGTGATGATGGTAACATTGCAAACTACTTATGTCAGAAAAGGTTTGACATCTCGAATCTTGTTGCAGAAAAAACTACGAAATATGTGTTTCGACGGAAGTGGTTCGCTAAATAGCTATGTGATTGAGTTTGATAGGGTTGTTTCTGAGCTGAAGAATGTTGGTGGTTCGATTGATAGCCAGGAATATGTTTCCCAACTTCTTGCATCTATGCCAGATGAATATCAATCTGTTGTAACTTCAATTGACATTCTGCTGACGTCGAATCCGGAAATAGTGACAGAGGATTTCGTGAAAAGTAAGATTCTTGCCGAGGAAGAAAGAATGAAGAGATGTGACGGAATTGGAAGCGATCCAGGTAACGCATTTATTGGTCAGAAGAAATTCTCGCAGAAATATAGGGTTAATCGCAGCGGCCATGATGGGAATGCAAAACGGCGAAATGAAGGTCAGTCTAACGACAACAGATCTGGAGCTAACTACTCGTCACAGATCAAGTGTTGGTTTTGCAAAGTAGTAGGACATAAGCGATCGCAGTGCCCTAAGCGGAGTTCCATGCAAGCTAACGTGGCTTCGGATGAGAAGAAGTCACATGGAGTATGGAAAAGTGAGGCCACTCAGGATGTTGCTTTTATGTCCGCCGTTCGCTCGCATGCGGACATGAATGTGAGAGATACGATGCTACACAGTTCGAATTGTTTTGATTCTGAATTCGCGTGTAATACGGTTTGTAGTGATGAAATCGTGATGGTGATTGATTCCGGCGCATCAAATCATTTAATCAAACTGGATTATAAACATTGTTTAACGAATGTGAAGAGTGTTTCTCATGCGATTAATGTCGCAAAGGAAGGTGACTGCCAGGTTCTCTGGTCTTCTGTCTGTTATCACTGTTGACAATGTTCCAGTAAGTCTGCACAATGTTCTTTCGTGTGAAAGGCTGTATCATAATCTTCTATCAGTAAGGAGAATGGTGGAATCGGGTTTGAAGGTGGTATTCCTAAATGAAACTGTGAAAGTGTTGAGCGGCAATAGTGTTGTATTGCAAGGCAATCGTGTTGGCAACATGTTTGTTGTTAAATTCCGCATCCCTCAGACACATGATGCTTGTCTTGTGAATAATTCTTCGGAATTGTGGCATAGGCGAATGGGGCATTCCAAGGAATTTCCTGTTGCTGGTATATGCGAAATATGTTTACGTGGTAAGCAGTCTAGCAAAAATTTTTTGAAGTCCTTGCCTGAAGACACGAAAGCAAAGAGAATTTTGGAATGTGTTTCCTCTGATGTTTGTGGTAAGATAAGTCCGCCAACACATGATGGATATCAATATTTTGTTTCTTTTATTGACAGTTACAGTCATTTTGGAATCATATATCTCATGAAGAACAAGAGTGATGTTGGGGAATGTCTACGGAAATATGTGGCTATGGCTGAAGCAAGATTCAACTCTAAAATATCCATGATAAGATGTGACAATGGAGGAGAGTATCGATCTGCAAAAGTTCGAGAGTTCTGTTCTGAGAAGGGGATCGAACTGATATATACTGTGCCACGTACGCCTCAGCAGAACGGGATAGCCGAGAGGTATAACCAAACAATAATGAACAAAGCAAGATGTTTGATCTTTGATTCGCATTTCGGAAAGGAGATGTGGGGTGAGGCTGTGTTATCAGCGGCATATTTGACAAATCGAACCCCGACTTCTGTATTACCGAAAGGAGTGACGCCATTTGATCGTTGGTACGGGCATAAGCCTGACTTGAAGAAGATTCATGTGTTTGGCTGTGTTGCTCATGCCCTTATACCACGAGAGGATCGAAGCGGAAAATTGGCACCACGCTCAAGGAAATTATCTCTTGTTGGTTATGGTAACAATGGATACCGTCTGTGGGATTCTGATGGACGTATTGTTGTGATGGCTCGTTCAGTAGTATTTGATGAGCATGTGAGTCAAGGAACTCCTGTAGTGACTCATGATTATGAAGATGCTGTAGTGGATGATGCTCCACTGACACCCAAGAAACCAACTTCATCACCATTAAAGTCCAGGGCTGAACCACTGTCACCTGTCGTGGAACAGCGTTCATTGAGTGAAAATGAGTGTAACCAACATGCTTTGCGAAGAAGTACTAGACAGAGAGTCTTACCTGCTCATTTTGGGGACTTTGAGATGATGATGGCACTATCTGTTGGTACACTCCCTTCAGATGTACCAAGATCATACAATGAAGCAACGAAGGATGAAGGCTGGACAGCTGCAATCGATGATGAACTGAATTCCTTGGAAAACAATCGTACTTGGGAATTAGTGGAAAGGCCTCCTGATGCAATTGTCATAGACTCCAGGTGGGTATTCACCGAAAAGTTAGTGAATGGACGTTTGCAGAAGAAAGCGCGATTGGTAGCAAGGGGTTACCAACAGCCTGAATTGGACTCAGAAAATTCCTACTCACCGGTGGCTAGAATGTTTACCCTGAGAGTGATGCTGTCTCTGGCTGTGGATCGGAACATGACGTTTCACCAACTGGATGTGAAGTCTGCCTTTTTGGCCAGCCCACTACATGATGTTGTCTACATGAAGCCACCACAAGGACTTGAAGTTCCAAACGGAAAAGTTTGTAAGTTAGTTAAAGCTTTATATGGTCTTAGGCAAAGTCCTAAATGTTTCAATGATTTATTGAATGAAAAACTCGTTAAGTTAAAATTTATAAGATCAATGAACGATCCGTGCTTGTATTACAATGGATCTACATATATTTTAATATGGGTAGATGACATGTTGGTTATGTCAAGTGATGAAAACGAAGTTGAAAGCGTAAAAGAGAATTTAATAAGATGTTTTGATGTAAAAGTTTTTCCAAACAGTGATAAATTTGTTTTTCTCGGTATTGAAATTGAAAGAATGGAAAATTCCATAGTGATGAGTCAGAAGGCTTTGATTAAAAAATTGATAGCAAATTTTAACATGCAGGATTCAAAAAGTGTGAAAGTACCGATGCAACCAAAATTGAATTTAATTAAAACTGAAAATAACAATCCAAGTACTAAAGATCTACAATATAGAGAATTAGTGGGTAGCTTGATGTATTTAATGTTAGGTACCAGACCTGATATTTGCTTTTGTACAGCATATTTTGGTAGATTCCAAAGTTGTTTTGATGAATCACATTGGAAAGCATTAAAGAATGTGCTTAGGTACTTGGTTGGCACAAAGGATCTGGGTCTTATTTTTACCAAAAGTTATAAGGAAAACATTGAAATTTTAGCTTATGCTGATTCTGACTTTGCTTCTGATATCAATGATAGGAAAAGTGTATCTGGGTTCTTGATAAAGATGAACAATAATATGGTATATTGGAACTCGAAAAAACAACCAATAGTTGCAATTTCTACTAGTGAAGCAGAATACATAGCTCTTGCAATGTGTATGTGTGAATGCCTGTTTTTAGGTCAGCTTCTGGAAGAAGTGGTTAATGAGTGTGTCTTTCCAATTACTGTAATGGAAGATAACCAATCATGTATCCATATGGGGAGAACATTAGAAACTAAAAGGACAAAACATGTCGATGTTAAGTTTCATTTTGTTAAACATTTGGTTAGTCAGGGTAAATTTGAATTGAAGTATGTCTCTACTGAGGATCAAATTGCTGACATATTAACAAAAGGTTTAAGCATTGTAAAATTTCAAAAATTTAGGGGGGAAATGTGTTTGAAAAATGTTTGAGAATTGAAAAGTTGAAGATTTGAAAAAAAAAAAAAAAAACATGTAGTTTGAAAATTTTGTTTTTTTTCCCCAAGTTTGAAAATTTTTGTGTAATGTTTGATTAATTAGTTAACTGTAATATGTAATTAATTATGTGTAAAGATTTGAAGAACTGGAATTTAAAATTCTGTATAATTTGTATTTTCTTAAATGATTCTAAGTAATGCAGAATTGAGGTAGGGTATTGAAGGACAATTCTGTTTCTGAGTTTGTCATGTTGGTAGTACTGTTGGGCTTCTCCCTCTCTTGTCTGTTCGTTCGTCAGTCTTGTTCTGAAGTCGTTGTACTTGCGTTAACATCCGTTTGCTCCTGTTAAGTTCTGTCTCCGTTAGGATATATTTCTGATTAAACACTATACGCCTAGTGCTGTGTCAGTCTCTGTTACTCCCCGTTCAACAAGAAATTTTACTTTCAGTCGATGCTTCCAGTACAGCTATGGGAGCAGTTCTTTTGCAAGATGGTCAACCCATTGCTTATGCTACAAAAGCGTTTTCAAAAGGTCAACAATTATACCCATAAATCGAAAAAGAAGCGTTGGCGGTGCGTTTCGGTCTTAAGAAATTTCACGTATACGTGTACGGTCGTCCGGTTAGTGTGCAATCAGACCATAAGCCTCTAGAAATTATATTTAAGAGATCCATACATTCAGCACCTCCTAGACTTCAACGTATTCTGTATGAAATTCTTCCCTATGACGTTTCACTGACTTACACGAAGGGTCAAGACTTACCCATTGCAGATACTCTCAGCCGAGACTGCAACAATACACCGGTAGATGACAATGAAGATGAACTGGAAGTCTTCTATATTGCTCCAGTTACAATTTCCGCACAACAACGTTTCAAAGACTATACAGAATGACATCGTTTTTCAAACACTAACCACTGTTATCCAGAACGGCTGGCCTAACAGCATCGATGATGTTCCAGAACTAGCCAAACCATAGGTACTTCACGTTTCGACAGGACTTATCCATTCATGATCACTACATTTTGAAAGGAGATCAAATTTTAGTCCCTACTAGTGAGCGCAAAAATGTTTTAGATATTTTACATTCAGGACATCCTGGAATTAGTCGTATGCTCTCTAGAGCTCGCGGCTTTGTTTTCTGGCCAAAATATACATCAGATATATCAGAATATTGCTCAAGATGTTCCGTATGCGGTTCTCACCCGCGGCAAAACATGAATGGACCAATATTGTCCAAACCAATTCCCCAACGCGCTTGGGAACGAGTGGCATCAGACGTTTTCTCGATCGGAAACAAGAATTACCTACTAATATGTGACAGCTACTCAGGATACTATGATTTTGCCAAAATGTGTGCCAATAATCGTTACGAAACTGGATTTTTGGTTTCCTTAGAAAGGGAGTGGGGATGAACCCAACTAACTTAAAGACCTTTCAGGAATAATCAAATAAATTAATAATTCTGTATAAAAATTTAACTTCTATATTTCTCAGGGTATTCTAAGTTCTAAGAATGTAATAGAACAATTTAAAAAATGGTTTGCAGTGCACGGAATTCCCGAAACCCTAGAAACCGACGGTGGAACTTATTATACCTCCTATGAATTTACCAATTTCGCAAATGATTGGAATTTCATCCATCAAATATCGTCACCTCATTATCCTAAAAGCAACGGACTTGTATGTTGACGGAAAAGTATGTTTCGACCGCGAAAAACTTGATCAGAAAATGTGAAGCCGACAATTCGGACATCTATCGTGCGTTGCTTCTTGACAGGAATACTCCCAGAGATAATCTTGGCAGCGCCGCTCAACGTTTGTATAGTCGATCTCAGAAAACACCTCTTCCAACCATTCGAGAATCACTCAACCCTAACGTTAAGTTGTAATAACATAGTCAGCTGACCGGGCAACACTGCGAAGCTTATCCAATCTATCATATGTTCCGCATCTAATTTCACCACCTTTTGTTCTCTAAAAATACATTCATTCTCGTTATGCATCTTGTCGTGATCATTCACTAGTCCTCAGTTCCTTATTTCTTTATACGTATTAATATTACACGAACATATCCAAGAATCGGGCATGCAGCCAGAATAAGAGACTATCGTGAACCGTCTAGCGAAAAGAAAATCCTTAAATTAAGGACACCATTTAAAATGGCCAATGCCTCTCTCTCAATTTGAGGGTATCGTGTCTCCGCCTGCGTCAGTACCTTTGAATGGAACGCCAACGGGCGTTCAATCCCGTCGGAGTACACTTGTGCCAATATAGCTGACACCGCCACTGGCGAAGCATCCACCCACAACTTGAGAGGTAATTTTGGATTATAATTGGCCAAAACCGGTTTCTTCTTCCACGTCCAGGTTGCATCATTCTTCAGTGAATTGTATAATGGTTTTAATAAATCACCTGATCGTGGAATAAATTTCAAATAAAAGTTAACCATCCCGAGAAAAGATTTCAACATATTAATATTTTCGGGTGGTGGAGCATATTTAATGGCTTTTACGTGCCTGTCTGTTGGTTGAAGACCGTTCTTATTTATATAATGTCCTAGGTATTCTATTTGTGAAACACAGAATTTGCATTTTGACAGTTTTACCCTCAAACCACTTTCGTTGAAAATACTCAGAACTGTTTCAAGACGGTGGTTGTGTTCTGTTCGAGTAGAGCCAGAAACAACAATATCATCGATCAGGCATTTCACACCTGGCAATTTCGCTAACAATTTCTCCATCAGGCAGATTCAACCGGTCGAAACAGGCCGGAATGCCCCACGAATTGTTTATTTTACCCCACCTTCATCTTGAAGTAATCTTTACTTAACATAATAAGTAATATTATTAATAATATTATGGTTCGAAACTATAAGAGGAAAACAAACCGAGCGAACGTCGATAAGGAGGCTATGCGCGAGTAAAAGCCGCTTCCACCAGCTCGAGAATATCGGTGTCATGGCGCTTAGATGCCGTAGGCGACAAATGACAGTCGTGTAGTATGATTCTACTAGAATCTACCAGACTCTCGCCTGTCGCCATCTAACCGCCATGACCCGGTTGATGTGAAATCAGCCTTACATATACGACAGAGCTGGAACGTTGTTACTTGTATAACAAAATCGTCTAGGCTGTGAATAGCACACATCGAAAACACCGGAGGGCGACTTAGGCTTCAACATTATAGTGAAGTACTTACTGGAAAATGCCTGGACAAATAGATCTCCCCGGCGAAGATCACGGGAAAAAAATCTCCTAAAATTCGAATGGTTCCAAAATACCAAGAACATATTAATATTATTATGTTCTTGGTATTTTGGAACCATTCGAAGTGTAGGAGATTGTTTTCCGCGATCTTCGACGGGGAGATCTATTTGTCCATTACAAACCACAAGTATACAATTCTAAGCTCAATTCAAAACCAGGAACTGTTTTACAGTCCGCAATGTGAACTTTACAAGGGGTATGTAGTACCCTAACCTGATGACAAGCAAAAAGTCTTATGGCTGCTTTATACATGAGAGCAATCAAGATGGATTGACTCGTGAATTAATATTATGCATTCGATAAAAAGTCATACTACAAAGTACTTACAACAAGTTGAAAGAGGATGAACCGACTGGTATTCAATGGAATGGACGCTCCGTGCGTGGAATGGACGGTCCGTCCGTGGTCAGATGACCTGATGACAAGCAAAAAGTCTTATGGCTGCTTTATACATGAGAGCAATCAAGATGGATTGACTCGTGAATTAATATTATGAATTAATATTATGCATTCGATAAAAAGTCATACTACAAAGTACTTACAACAAAGAGGATGAACCTACTGGTATTCAATGGAATGGACGCTCCGTGCGTGGAAGGGACGCTCCGTCCGTGGTCAGATAAAGAGGCTAGCGTGTGTCAGATAAAGAGGCTAGCGAAGCATGGGTGTATAAAGACATGAGAGCAATCAAGATGGATTGACTCGTGAATTAATATTATGCATTCGATAAAAAGTCATACTACAAAGTACTTACAACAAAGAGGATGAACCGACTGGTATTCAATGGAATGGACGCTCCGTGCGTGGAAGGGCCTCTCGCTATAAATTGGTGACCTGAAAATGATCCGTGTTGAGACCAGTAATTTCTTCAAACATTTTGTGAACGTAACCTGAACATAAACATCACACCACCTGATATGAGAATGAGACTCATTTAATATGCCTTCAATCCTACAGGTGTATGTTTAATTTCATTTTCGACTTCTTCTCAAATGAAATAGCTGTTGAGCTTGGCTCGGAATACTCGGAAATCCGCTGCGTCTTCCAGGAAAATCCCATGTGGTGCGGTAGCCATTTTCACCGATTTTTGTAGCGGAGGTGGAGTTGTCCCCTCAGTTTTCGGCATTAATAGTCACTTTCCCGTATTTTGACGGTTGACTTACTTTGTTCAGCAGCTGCTGTAACGTAGTTTGACGTTACACCAATTTTTTCTCGTCGCCAATGTTATATCCTTGGGGTTTTAATCACAGAACTGCAATTCACTTTGACTTCACTTCAATCGACGAATATTCCGTCTGTTTGATTGGCGTCATACAGTAATTTCTTTGTTGAGTTGAAGAACAAGAAACGTCAACTTACTGGTTTGGGGTATGACTTGACCGGAGCGGGTTCTGGCCAGACCGAAGTATAATCATTACCAAAACTGTTGTTGGTCATATCTACCGGGATGTGCGGTGAATTCACCTGAAAAGATAATGAACCTCAATAATTCAATAAGTACCTACTGACTTAGGTTTGACTCAAAATACTTTAAACTGACTGAATACCTTAATCTTAGCTCAATCTATAGAATCTCCGTATTATTCTTAAAGCATATAAAACATCGTCGAGTACCTTGAACCTTGGCGCCCATATACGTTTTATCGAGCGGTTGTAATGCTTTCCTTAACTCCGGTGCTCCAACATCTTTCCACACCTTCTCGCTAATGTCTTCTAATGTGCTCTCGACTGTAGGATATTGCTTCAATATCTCTTTTTGCCATGTGGAATTATGAAGACCAAAAAGCATCCGGTCCTGAGCATCTGATACTCCAAATCGACACATTAATCCAATCCGCTACTCAATTTATTATACAACTTGTTCTTGAGAAGGTCTGCCAGTACGCAGTACGGTTTCTTTTTCCTCTCATTCATCTTCTGCCAGGACGTTCCGGTGCATGATCCCATGCTGCATATAATTTGGTCCTCGTCGTTAAATTCAATAACGATAAGCCGACGTGTAACTCTTGAGGGGCATAGACCGATCGCTGATGCTGCAGTACAGATCTGGCTGGCTTTTCGCGCGCGGAAAACATGTCCCTAGAGAACACGTAATTATGTACACAATGGTTTATTACGTGCCTAGCCTGTGAGATGGATTCATCTACTGGTAAGTTACAAACGAAACTGTTGGATGCAGCAAAAAGTTGTTTGGATAAGGATGGTTAGGGAGGAGATTCAACTCACTGGTTGTTGAAGTCGAACACTTGAAGTCAACTGAACAAAAGGTAAAAATGGCGAGTCGCGAGGCGTTTTATAAGTAAACAAGTGACGATCTATGGCAAAGCTCTCACCAAGAAAAAATCATCGCCAACATGAAATGATCCGTGTTGAGACCAGTAATTTCTTCAAACATTTTGTGAACGTAACCTGAACATAAACATCACACCACCTGATATGAGAATGAGACTCATTTAATATGCCTTCAATCCTACAGGTGTATGTTTAATTTCATTTTCGACTTCTTCTCAAATGAAATAGCTGTTGAGCTTGGCTCGGAATACTCGGAAATCCGCTGCGTCTTCCAGGAAAATCCCATGTGGTGCGGTAGCCATTTTCACCGATTTTTGTAGCGGAGGTGGAGTTGTCCCCTCAGTTTTCGGCATTAATAGTCACTTTCCCGTATTTTGACGGTTGACTTACTTTGTTCAGCAGCTGCTGTAACGTAGTTTGACGTTACACCAATTTTTTCTCGTCGCCAATGTTATATCCTTGGGGTTTTAATCACAGAACTGCAATTCACTTTGACTTCACTTCAATCGACGAATATTCCGTCTGTTTGATTGGCGTCATACAGTAATTTCTTTGTTGAGTTGAAGAACAAGAAACGTCAACTTACTGGTTTGGGGTATGACTTGACCGGAGCGGGTTCTGGCCAGACCGAAGTATAATCATTACCAAAACTGTTGTTGGTCATATCTACCGGGATGTGCGGTGAATTCACCTGAAAAGATAATGAACCTCAATAATTCAATAAGTACCTACTGACTTAGGTTTGACTCAAAATACTTTAAACTGACTGAATACCTTAATCTTAGCTCAATCTATAGAATCTCCGTATTATTCTTAAAGCATATAAAACATCGTCGAGTACCTTGAACCTTGGCGCCCATATACGTTTTATCGAGCGGTTGTAATGCTTTCCTTAACTCCGGTGCTCCAACATCTTTCCACACCTTCTCGCTAATGTCTTCTAATGTGCTCTCGACTGTAGGATATTGCTTCAATATCTCTTTTTGCCATGTGGAATTATGAAGACCAAAAAGCATCCGGTCCTGAGCATCTGATACTCCAAATCGACACATTAATCCAATCCGCTACTCAATTTATTATACAACTTGTTCTTGAGAAGGTCTGCCAGTACGCAGTACGGTTTCTTTTTCCTCTCATTCATCTTCTGCCAGGACGTTCCGGTGCATGATCCCATGCTGCATATAATTTGGTCCTCGTCGTTAAATTCAATAACGATAAGCCGACGTGTAACTCTTGAGGGGCATAGACCGATCGCTGATGCTGCAGTACAGATCTGGCTGGCTTTTCGCGCGCGGAAAACATGTCCCTAGAGAACACGTAATTATGTACACAATGGTTTATTACGTGCCTAGCCTGTGAGATGGATTCATCTACTGGTAAGTTACAAACGAAACTGTTGGATGCAGCAAAAAGTTGTTTGGATAAGGATGGTTAGGGAGGAGATTCAACTCACTGGTTGTTGAAGTCGAACACTTGAAGTCAACTGAACAAAAGGTAAAAATGGCGAGTCGCGAGGCGTTTTATAAGTAAACAAGTGACGATCTATGGCAAAGCTCTCACCAAGAAAAAATCATCGCCAACATGAAATGATCCGTGTTGAGACCAGTAATTTCTTCAAACATTTTGTGAACGTAACCTGAACATAAACATCACACCACCTGATATGAGAATGAGACTCATTTAATATGCCTTCAATCCTACAGGTGTATGTTTAATTTCATTTTCGACTTCTTCTCAAATGAAATAGCTGTTGAGCTTGGCTCGGAATACTCGGAAATCCGCTGCGTCTTCCAGGAAAATCCCATGTGGTGCGGTAGCCATTTTCACCGATTTTTGTAGCGGAGGTGGAGTTGTCCCCTCAGTTTTCGGCATTAATAGTCACTTTCCCGTATTTTGACGGTTGACTTACTTTGTTCAGCAGCTGCTGTAACGTAGTTTGACGTTACACCAATTTTTTCTCGTCGCCAATGTTATATCCTTGGGGTTTTAATCACAGAACTGCAATTCACTTTGACTTCACTTCAATCGACGAATATTCCGTCTGTTTGATTGGCGTCATACAGTAATTTCTTTGTTGAGTTGAAGAACAAGAAACGTCAACTTACTGGTTTGGGGTATGACTTGACCGGAGCGGGTTCTGGCCAGACCGAAGTATAATCATTACCAAAACTGTTGTTGGTCATATCTACCGGGATGTGCGGTGAATTCACCTGAAAAGATAATGAACCTCAATAATTCAATAAGTACCTACTGACTTAGGTTTGACTCAAAATACTTTAAACTGACTGAATACCTTAATCTTAGCTCAATCTATAGAATCTCCGTATTATTCTTAAAGCATATAAAACATCGTCGAGTACCTTGAACCTTGGCGCCCATATACGTTTTATCGAGCGGTTGTAATGCTTTCCTTAACTCCGGTGCTCCAACATCTTTCCACACCTTCTCGCTAATGTCTTCTAATGTGCTCTCGACTGTAGGATATTGCTTCAATATCTCTTTTTGCCATGTGGAATTATGAAGACCAAAAAGCATCCGGTCCTGAGCATCTGATACTCCAAATCGACACATTAATCCAATCCGCTACTCAATTTATTATACAACTTGTTCTTGAGAAGGTCTGCCAGTACGCAGTACGGTTTCTTTTTCCTCTCATTCATCTTCTGCCAGGACGTTCCGGTGCATGATCCCATGCTGCATATAATTTGGTCCTCGTCGTTAAATTCAATAACGATAAGCCGACGTGTAACTCTTGAGGGGCATAGACCGATCGCTGATGCTGCAGTACAGATCTGGCTGGCTTTTCGCGCGCGGAAAACATGTCCCTAGAGAACACGTAATTATGTACACAATGGTTTATTACGTGCCTAGCCTGTGAGATGGATTCATCTACTGGTAAGTTACAAACGAAACTGTTGGATGCAGCAAAAAGTTGTTTGGATAAGGATGGTTAGGGATAGCAAGGGTAGCTATAGCTATAGGAGCCCACCACCAGAATGTAAACGTCAGACAGCATTCTGATTCCTCCTAGTTTCCTCCATTAAAAAAAACATGTGTAGTTCTCCCACAGAAAACTCTCAATACTTACCTAATTAGGATCATATAATTTTGTTATAAATTTTATTTGAGCATCAACACAACTCAACGATGTCACAAACTATAATGAACATTTAACATAAACAGTCCAATCTATCCGTGGATACAAGATTCACCATGTGATCTTCAAGTCGAGTGTATCAGACTCTGCCTTCTTCTTATCCCTTTTCTTCGCCTCTCCATCTCTCCCCCAGTAAAACAGTCTTGAAGAACTCATACTTCTGTCTTGGTAACGCCTTCGTCAAAAGATCCGCTGCGTTGTCCACTGTAGGTATGTACTCCAATTTGAAATTTTGAAATTTGATTAAATCACGAACGAAATGGTATTTGGTATCTATGTGTCGAAGCGGATTGGTTATCACATCGGATGACAGGTTCACCTTCCACTGGGTATTTCAGTTCCTTCAAAATATTATTTAACCAAATCATCTCGACGTAACAGGAGGATAAGGCCACAAACTCAGCCTCCATGGTCGAAAGAGCCACTGAATTTTGTTTATTGCAAGGACTATTACAGAAGAAATACAACAAGACATTGGATTTAACTTGCCCTCGCAGCCTTTGGAGGAAGTTGGCTTCAAGATTCCAACCTATAACACGGTTGCGAAGACTTCAAGCGTCCAAAAGTCTATACTCGGCCAGAATGTTACCAAATGAAGACATGGAGTCGTACGTAAATAGAATAATGGGGTATGCTTCGGAAATTGTAAAGGCAGGGAGTACTAAAATAGATGAAGAACAAATTTGCAACGTAATGATAAATGGTTTGCCTGATGAATACGAAACATTAATCAGTGTTATATGTACTTTTAAAGACGACGAATATACCCCAGAAAAACTAGAAAGCTTGCTTTGTGGTGAATACAAAAGGAAAACTCTAAAGGAAGTTGATTTTAAAGAACCCAATGCTTTGTTTGTCTGAAGGAATTTGGATGGTAAAAATCTTGATCGCACAAAACGATTCGATAGTCCTCGAAAATGCTTCATTTGTGAAAGAGAGGGTCATATAGCGAGGTTTTGTAGGTCCAGGAAAGATCAAAAGAATGACCTGCCAAATAAGGATGAACAATCAATGTATGCTACATGTATAAACGTTGCAGGTTTACCTCGAGACAATGAGTGGCTGATTGATAGTGGAGCTAGTAGCCACTTTAGTCCATATAAAGACGATTTTATCGAATATACAGCACTGAGTAATCACAAGTCAGTTTCATTGGCATCAAATGTCAGTTGCAAAATTGTAGGTACGGGCATTGTAGCATTTAAGTCTAGAACCAACTCTGGGGAATTCAATATAAAATTACATGATGTCTACCATGTTCCTGATTTTTCTTTCCTTTTCCTAAAATTGGAAAACAGTTCACAACCCAATTACTTAAGCTCATCTACTCTGACGTATGTGGACCAATTCCTATTGAATCAAATGGTAAATATCGTTATTTTATAACATTTATCGACGATTTTTCCAGACGTGCTGTGATTTTCTTCCTTAAGCGGAAAACTGAGGTTTTCGAGTGCTTCAAGAAGTTCAAGGTAATGGATGAGAAACAGACAGGTCACTCAATCAGGTGTTTGCGGAGCGACAACGGAAAGGAATACATGAACAAGACGTTTGTGGAATTTTTAGATAGTCAGGGAATTCTCCACCAGTTGTCTGCCCCATACAGCCCCCAACAAAATGGAATTGCTGAGAGATACAATAGAACAATGCTAGATTTGACGAGATCAATGCTTGTTGCAGCAAACGTACCGAAAACATTCTGGGCCCATAACCTTTGTTATAAATTTTATTTGAGCATTAACACAACTCAACGATGTCACAAACTATAATGAACATTTAACATAAACAGTCCAATCTATCCGTGGATACAAGATTCACCATGTGATCTTCAAGTCGAGTGTATCAAATTTCATCTCACCCAATACCTACCCTGCATATAAGTAAATGTGAATTGAGTCATCCAGACCTGGCAAGTGAGTGGGCGTCAGGAGAGGCTCAGGTATGAATCTGCGTGTCACAAGTAGAGTCCGTGTCGAATAAGTTGTTTTGGGAGCATTTTCTAGTCGGGGCCCTTGCGGCAGTGGAACCACTTCAGGTACTTCTTGTGGTTTTCTTGTCCTTGAAGGCTGTTGACACATCTGTGGTATCCCTTCCATTTCCTTGTAATCGCTCCCACCGCAGCCTTCATAAATCTCGATACCTCTCACACGCAAAGGTCGGATAAATTGGAGGTTTATCAAATAATATTATATCCTTGTTCAAATTTTGAGCAGCCATGATCGGAATTCAGAAAATGATAAGGTTGATAAACCTAGGACGCAATTTCCAATTAATTAATATAGAATATTAATTAATTGGAAATTACGAGCACATCGAAACAAGGGCAAAATCAATTTGTGGATTCATCGTTACGTTAATGATGGAACGCCATCATTATTCATCACAACCTAATGAATAATCCCCATTAATGATATTATAATAATAAATATTCATTCTAATATTAATATAGAATATTATCCACCTGTACCTACAAAGTCCATTCTTACCCGTGGCGTTTCCCGGGGGGGGGGGGGGGGGTGTCGTCGTTTGGGAACCCCCCTCCCAATATTGAGACATACCTTTTAAAAAATCATGATAAAATACTTCTTTGAAAAATTAAGTTTTTTGTATTATGCAAGTGTCAAAATCAGTTTAAGGGTACCCCCGGACTCCCCTGGTTTTGGACACCCCTGCCACTCCCTGGCCACGTTACTGATTCTCACCTTCGTTCAGTTGTCTCCCAGGCGGATGCAAACTTGTGGGCCTCGACAGGGTGAATACTTGCCTGGATTTCTTCGTCCTTCAATCGTTTCTGTTAATTCGAAACGAACTCTTGTGAACTTATCAAACATTTCCGTGTCCATGTTTCTTCATTTAAGAAAAAAAAAGGTTTTCACTCCGAAATTTCGTCTTGATCTGCAATTTTATGAGCGTGTTTAGAACCTGAAGTGTACGTTGCAGCATTGACAATTACAGGGAAATCATTAGACTCTTCATCGCTGTACGAGCATATGAGGGGATCCAGTTTAGCTGGTTTTGTCGACTTCCTTCAAATGATAATAAAAACAACAACATTTTTAGGAGGTGGGCATCCTTAACTCTCACCTTACACTCAATATAACAAAACCTAAAATGATTAACGATTAAAAATAATTGATGGTGGTAAAACAATTAACGAGAGTAAAACATTGCTTACTTTTTGAGGGTATTCAAGACCTTGTCACAAGGGGGAACAAGTCTTCTTAGCACAAGAATGTAGAAACTTACCTACTTTTTTTTAGAACCCTTACCTTTTTTGGTTAACGGTTAACCGGATGTAATCTAGATATGCCTTTTTCTGTGTCATTCTTGCTTTCAAGAAATACGGTCATTCTTGCTTTCAAGAAAAACGGTCATTCTTGCTTTCAAGAAAAACGGTCCTGTGTCATTCTTGCTTTCAAGAAAAACGGTCCTGTGTCTCAACTTTAAACTATATGTTTGGTATAGCAAGAACGTCAATTGTCATGTGTTGGATATTTGACCGATGGGACCGGTACCTACCTGGAAGTGCTGCTTAAGTTTTGAGGGTAGATGGGCGATCCGCTCCCTCAATTTTCTTGGGTTAAAGGGTTTGGCTATCACTCTCTTCATTTTTTTTTCAGCGATTGCCTTGAATTGAATTCATTTTATCAAGTAAAAGGTAACACAAGACAAGAGCCCCACCTAGTGTTACATGGTAACATACAAAAATAAATCGTATGCAACTGAATTTACAAAAACTTGATACGTCTAACTTCAATACAGAAAAAATTAATTAATACAAAAAATTAACTAAGAAAAATATGGAAAAAGAGAAAGTTTTCCACCTTCCACTTTCGTCCAAGCTATTATAGTAACGTAAGAAATGAAGTTGTTCGGATGTTAATGAAAGGAAACCATCAAATCATTAACAGAAATTAATACATTTCTTTTCTAAAATAAAAAATAATCATTTGTTTTTCAATACTTGAGTGTATTATTTATTTGTAGTACTATTTATTATCATTATTGTATTATTTATTACTTATTACTTTCTGAAACATTTAATAAAATCAGTACCTCGCGAGGAAGTGCCTTTTTAGGAGACAAGTTTCTCTTCACACTTGATTCGGTCATAATTGGGTCAGAGCGAAGAATCAAATAATGTAGAAGGTCTTTATTGGTATGGAGGCGGGAACGTTTCCTTGTCCGATGTTCCCTAATAAATTTGAAATGGTGATTAGTAGCCTCTTGGGCTTCTTCACCCGAGCTGCCCCACAGGGAGCACTGAATTCCGAATTATATCCCCTCCGTGAATTAAAATTTTGTGAATTGAAGGAGGCATGTAGTAGGTACCATCCATACCCCAAGCAGCACAATTGGTCGGATTTCACGACTTGCTACCTAATCTGTAGTATATCCGACGTCGGAAATCTGTATGTCAAATATTAACGTCATCACGACGTCGGTACGACGAGAGATTCGTCGGAAATCTATAGTACAGATAGACGAGGTCGCTACGACGTCGGATATTTGTATTACAGGTTGACGAGGTGGCCACAACGTCGTATATCTGTACTATATAACGCTGAGGTCGCCGCGACGTCGGATATCTGTAGTAAAGATAGACGAGGTCGCCACAACGTCGGATATCTATAGTGAAATGGCGATGGCGATAACACGCAGGTGGGACGCTACAGGCGCTCATTCTGTTGTACCGTTTGGGAACTACGTTACTATATATTTCTGTACATGTTTTGTACATCAGCCGACGAGAGGTAGACCTCTACAGATCCTCTACAGATTTGTTACACAATCGTGTAACAATATCGGAACATCCCTAGTTCGCCATCTTTTTCCATTTCCATTACAGGTTAGGTTGAGGTTAGATATTAATTTAAATAATTTTCCAATATATTTATTTCTGAAATTCAAATGTAATAATAACTCTGATAGTTACCAAGGAAATACAGCAGTTTAATAGTGAAACCAGCGAAATAATAAGTCGTCATAACATTTTCACAATAGTTACCAAATTGAAAAAAATATTTACAACGTCTCAAATTCGGAGGGCACTGGTTTTTGAGAGATAGAATCGAGCATTTCACGTTAAATTTTTCTCCGCGGATGATATGAAGAGACATGAACTTACATACGGGAGTTGGTAGGTACCGTGTAATATTCACACCAAGTATTTCACCATCCACCATCTTAATGATTTCCGTGGAAAGTGATAACCTTCCTCGTCGGAAGATGTCGGTTTTGTATTGAGTCAGTTGAGGTCGGGCGGCGACGTCGGTACAACCAAGAAATCATTCCCCACATTGGTCGGCATTTGGTCGTGGTGAGGTCGGCACGACGTCGTCGCCCGACCTGAGGTCGGGCGGCGACGTCGGTACAACCAAGAAATCATTCCCCACATTGGTCGGCATGTGGTCGTGGTGAGGTCGGTACGACGTCGTCGCCCGAAGTCAGGTCGGATTTCCCGACCTCTTACGACGTCGGACCGACGTCGTTGTGCTGCTTGGGACTCCTTAATCAAAAGAGTGGCTGTCTCTCTAGTAAGTAAAAAAAACTGTCGCTAAAGTAAGTAAAATTGTGTTGAACCGTTCAAGAAGGGCTTTATTAAAACCTGTTATTGAGGATGTTAGCTGAGCATCACGGAAGAATTTCCTGGCGGTATTTCCATCATTCGAACTTCCATATCCAGGTTTAGGTGGATCTACCAATATTCCCAGTCCGATTCTGAGCGTATCAGTGCTGCTCAAAGTTTGAGAGTAGATGGGCGATCCGCTCCCGCTGTCTGAAGGCGAACAACAACTAGCTTCAACATCAGAAGTGGGATTATCACCCCGATACCCACAAAGTGGACCATCTCCACGTACGAGGTATGATTACCCGGATAAATATAGTCAAGAGGGGCGATCCTGGAGGGAGTTTGCACAAGAACAACTGCGAACTATGTAACGGTTTTTGTCAGTAATGGAAGCAACAATGGAAAGAGCTTCCCCGCCCGCCTATGTAAATCTACCCGATTTCGATCCCGACTCTCCGCAATGCAATGCAATGCGCGTGGTTGGTGTTCAACCGTTGATATTTTTATGAAAGAGAGTCTATGTCAAGTGGTCGGTTAATCTTACACTTGAGTCGGGTTTTGAAAGGCTCTGCCTCCCAGTGGCTAGTCCAGGTACTGCGTCCTGACTTTACGTGGGAGACGTTCAAAGAAAGTTTTTTGTCACAATATGATGCCAATACCACTCCGGCTTCTGTTATGATTGACGTTTTGCACAACCAAATGCAGGATAGTGAGACATATGTTTCGTATGCCAACCAATTTATGTCAACATTGTCACCAAAAGTACATGGTATGACGTCCGACGATTTCATTTTAAACCTTTGTGTCGCTCACATGGCAAAATTTAATCCCCGAATTCGCCAATTGGCGTTTACCACTGAAATTCGGTCAAAAGAGCAGTTTCTCAAGGACTTGCATGCCCTATCGTTCACGAGGCCTCATCCTGAAGGAGGAAACTCAGCAATGACAGTAAAGTTCTCCAATGCTTCAAATTTTTGCCGAACTGGTTCGGGAATGAAACAGTACAAGGGACATAGAAGTCAACTCAGTCTTCCTCAGTCTTCTAAACAACCACCCCGTGAAGATGTGGGACTATCTTCATCAGATGTCATATGCTACCGATGCCAACAGCAAGGATATTTTGCCAAACAATGTCCCAAGAAGATGTCCTTTAACAGGATTGAAGACGACCCCCCAGCCGGAACATCAGGAGACATGCGTGTTGGCCTATGCCAGATCAATCCACAAGGTCATCTAACCCATAACGGTGAGAATTTTAGTTACCAGTTTGATAGTGGATCAGAGTGTAGTCTTTTGGTAATTAATCTGGAGTCAAGATTCAAGGGAACAAAGTTTTCAAACACAGTAATGTTGCATGGACTAGGTGAGTCCACGGTGAAATGTACACGTCAGATTCTTGCTCGAGTGACTATTGATGATAATTCATTAATAATTTTCATATAGTTCCTGAGGCACGTTTAAGCATGCCTATCATTGCTGGACGAGAAATTATTTCTGACAATTATCAGATGATTGTTACAAAAACACACTGTATTTTAATCCTCAGATTATGAACCAAGGGAGTAGACTATCAGATTTCAAAAATGATTGTAATACCTTCAAGCATGATTCTTCTAACTCGACTGTTGCTCATGAGTTACCTGACGATGATGTTATAGTACGGGAATCTGATGACGTCCTTCCAGATGATATAAACTTTTTCTCCTCATTTGCCGAGAATGATAGTACTTTCCTAAATGACAATAATTCAAACTTTCAAGTTTCTCATCTGACATCTCAAAATGTGTATGATTCCATTAGAACTGATATTCCAGAAAATCATAAAAATGACCTCATACCTCTTACGCAAATTCGAGCCCTTTTTCATTGAGGGTATCCCCAAAACTCGTGTTACAACTGGTGAGCTCATTATTCGACTCAAAGGTCCATCTAAAATAGTCAATCAGCACCGGAGGAACTGGCGGTAGATCTGCTGGGCTCGCTTCGGAAAGAGGACCTATTTCTCCAACTCCTGCTTTCATTTCAACAATGCTCGCGTAATTTCAACAATCTCCGGTTCACCAAAGAACCCAACCGGAAATTCTGCTTGTGCTGATGTTGAGGGCAGTGATTCAAGGGTATTATTGCTCTTGGCTTTTGTTTTACCTCGAGTATTACTTGCCATAAATCTCTACAAATCGAAACGCAAATTCAGGTTTTTAATCGAAAACAACAAACTATCATTACCAAGGCACATATGATTTTGTAACAATAATGATCTTCAAGTAGGACTATAACAATATAAATGAATATCAATAAAGGTAGGTTAAAGTGAGGAATGACTGGTGGCAACCTAAGAAACTGGGAAAACTGAATTTCTTCCATTTAATACCCATTCAACGCCCGAAATGGTATAGCTTCTTATGAACCTACCGGGAACATGGCAGCCCCACTATCCCCTGCTTAACGCCCAAAATGGTAGTCATGATGCCCCCGTAGAGCTAAAATCGGCAGTATTATATTAGTTGTCTGGGAGTCGCTCTGCCTTAATGCCCCTTGGCCTCAAACGTTTAAGCAGGATATCTCGATTTCCAAGAGAGTGACACCTCCCAAATTCCGAGGGCTTGCTCAACAGATCCATAGACGTCGAACCTGGACGTCTTTGGCGGGCGAAAAGTTTTTTTTTATATGGAAAGAGAAAAAAAAAGCAAAATCCCTAAGAAAAACCCATTGATTGTCGGTGATTCCCTAACGTTCATTATGCGATAGAGGGAATTAACTTTGTAAAAATCAATCCAATGTCCATATAAGTTAGGTTAGGTTATGAACCTCATGACCCCCAAGATCAAAGTCTGTATCCGCCCCTGCCCACTACTGTACCACTATCCCTACAAGATGTGCTAGCTGGAAACACCGAATTCGCCCCATTCAATACCTATTCAACGCCCAAAATGGTATGGCGTCTTATGAACCTACCAGAAACATGGCACGCTAAGTACCAGTCATTTCAGATCCCACAACTGTGCGACTATCCCTACAGATTTGCTAACTGGAAAACAGATTTTTCCCCATTTAATACCTATTCAACGCCCGAAATGGTATGGCTTGTTATGAATCTACCGGAAACATGACAGCCCCACTATCCCCTGCTTAAGGCCCAAAATGGTACGCCTATCCATCGAGATACACTTACCGGAAACATGGCACGTCAAGTATCAGTCATTTCAGATCCCACAACTGTACGGCCATTCATACAGATGTGCCAACTGGAAACACAGAATTTCCCCCATTTCATACCCCTTCAACGCCCGAAATGGTATGTGTATCCATGGAGAGACACTCACTGGAAATACGGCAAGCGCTTATTAGTCATTTTAGTGACCACATAAGTACGACTATTGAAGTAGATGTGCCAACTCCTGGCATACCCCTCTATTCGTAACTCAAATAACTCTCAAAATCGTATGGCTGAACTAAATCGAAAAGCACAAAGACAAGAGTAGTTGGAAAACAAGATTGTTTATTTCTGTCAATAACAATCAGGGGGATCCAGACTTTGATGTCAGAAAGGGGTCATGAGGTTTATAACCTAAACCAAGTTTTTTTTTTTTTTTTTTTTAGCGATTTAATTATTCCCATTCCGTACAGAACGTATAGGGAATCACTGACAATAACTGAATTTCTACCAAACTCCAGTTCGTATATCAATAACGTAGCCAGGAAGTGCGGGGGAAGGTGGGGGGGTGTCACTCGGGTCTGGAGGTGATCGTTTTGGCCTTAGGGTTCCAAAACAGAAAATTCAGTAAGATATACAATTATTCATTTAGATACAATTCAACGAAAAATCAGTGACACTTATGCAAAAATAAAGGAAAAATTAAAAAAGAAATACAGAATTTCATTGCATGGCATGGCATCAAAAGAGGTACGGAACAGTAAAGATAGGAGATAACGTGAACAAAAATCGTCCAGTATTAGAGTGCTATTGCGAGATAATTTGTAGACGTGTTATGGGTCCAAAGAGCCCTGCAAATAAAAAAATAAGAAAGCACCGTTTTTTATTGAATTCAATTTTTGGATTGTATCTAAATTTGGGTCAACTCGAATTCCGAGGATTCAAACGTGCAGAATGTCGCAGAATAACAGCGACCGTTTGGTAATAGGTTATTTTGGTAATAGGTTACCGGCGATTCGGCAACGCAAAACAGGACTCAACATCGTCCTGAAGGGATAATTCCAATACCATCAAAACATTGCCGCAACGATCGTTGAAATCAAATTTTCCTCAAGTTGAAAATTGTCGTGGAATTAATCTGTATTTTCTTTAATTGAAGTGTAAATGGAGGGCCGAAACTGTACGAATGGATGTTTTGGCACAATGTGTGAAAATTGATAAAATTGTCGACTAGTGGTGGGGGAGGGGAATTTCGTAACAAGTTATGTACCTAGTTCGAAACTTGGCTCATTTGGTCATGCTGCAAGATGTGGTTTCACTCATCCGATGAACTGTTCAGATGAAGCCCAACGCACAATACCGCATTACGTTTTATGAAAATTCCAATATTATACAAGTATAAATATTATTATCATTATAATCTATAAAACAATTAGGAATCGATAAGCATTAACTTGTAGGTTTTGGGTATTTTCCACCAAATTCCAGCGAGCATCGCGTTCCAGTGAAAATTAACAACCAACATTGGAAAACCAAAATAACTAAGAAGTAGGTACCTACTAGAAACAGTTACAGAACTTTATAGGTAAATCGAGTTTTGAACGAATCGGAGTTTTGGTTTATTATCTTCGATAATGAACCATTGGAATCGCCCAAACAAAAAATTTTTTTAACCCCCCTTCAAAATTTGTTGGTTTACGTTTCAAGATACGTAGGTTCAGGAAAACTCGGCGAATTCTTTTTTTTAACAATTTTACAGACAAGAGACCGAGTGAATATCGTATTGTGATCCAGTTCTGACCTATTTTCAAAATTTCAAGTCAATAGCTCATCATCAAAATTTAATCTGTATTATTACAAAAAGGTATTATTTAAACAATTTTACAGATGAGAAATCGAGTGAATATTGCAATGTGGTCAATCCCCGACTCACGGTAAAAATTCCAGCCTATAGTTTACCGGGAAGATGAAAACAAAGTAGTTATAATGATGGGCGTCTGGGGGGTTGACCGACCTAACGGCCGTTTTAGACGCGAAGTTTAGTGTTTCTCCTAAACCTTTGCCCGCTCACTGTGATCGAACGGCTGGTCGTACAAAAATCCAATTGGTCTTAAAAAATTAGTAATTTTTCCGGTCATTCAAAAGTGAACTAAAAATTACACCGTTTCATGAGAATTTTTAGAGATATGTTGTATATTACCCCATCAGAGCGCTCTTCTAGCGCCAACGCCATTCCTACTCTTTGGTATGGATACTGTGTGGATGTGATACGTCTTATCGATTCATTGAAAGTTATGTCTAGTTCAAGCGTGCATTCGTCTATTTCTGATCCCTGAAAATACATAATAATTGGCGACGCGGTGAATTCTAGTGCGATTTCGTCCAATATACGAGTGCCACGGAACGTTTTACAAGTGTCAGTCGCGTAAGTAAGTGCCGTCAGTGTTCTCCCTCGATACCTTTTTGTAACACTCCCAGCTAACCTCAACTCGTATCATACAGTCGTTTCGGTCTTGTTTTCACTGATTTATCATTTCAAATTCATAATGGATGAAAAACAATTTAGCCAGTTTCTCAGTTCTGTCACTTCTGCTCTCACAGCGAGTCAAGCCCTTGTTGTGAAGGAAATCTTGGCACAGACATCTATCCTGTCAACAAACGTTGCGCCATTCGAGAACTTCGATGACAAAAAAGAAAGGTTTACCAGCTACCTAGAACGTTTTGACAACTACTTGACCATCAAGAACGTCAATGACGATACAAAAAAGGCTCAGTTATTGTGTGCCTCTGTAGGCCTTGTCCATTATAAGGGGCCCCAGAAGCCACTGAAAGATCTGTCAAATGACAACGTCAGGACCGCTCTCACTCAGGTGCTTTTGCCACAACAAAATGTCGTTGTCTCTCAACATTATTTCTTATTTCTTATCAGGAGGACTCACAAACGATCCCCGAATTTGTAGCTACTTTACAGCGTGCCCTCACTGATTGTGAATGTTTTGTCACTTGCCCATGCCGACAAAACTGCCTCAGACATTTTTTTACGTGCGCAGTTCATTAGGGGTTTAAGGGACAATTGGATTAGGGAAAAACTTTTACAATCAAATGACACAAAATTTGAGGATATTGTTGCCATGTCAATTGCCCTTGAGGCTTCTCGTGTTCAAAGTCGTGAACTCATGAACCAATCTAGTTTGGGGTTCAATTCTCAGTCAGTTTCTACAAATAAAATTGCCAAAGAATTTGCCTGCTGCTCGTGTACAAAACTTTCGTATTAAGAACCGCGCTTTGCCTTCTTGTAATCCCAAGGTTCAAATATGAGTCGCGGTGGTGGTCGAGAAAGCCTCCAGATGAGTGGCGGTAGGGGCTCCATATTTAGCTTGCCCTCGCCACTTCTGCGCGGCCGAGGTCACTTTCTGTTTGGCTCGCCGAAGAGTGCAGAGAGTGTAGAGTCCAGCAGCAAAGCCACGGCCGAAAGTTTGTCCAAGGATTCTAATGATGATCTACAGAACTTCAATCCTATGAAGGAAGCCTTTGATGATCCCCTATTCAACTCTTTACACGGATTTCGCACCTGGGACCCTTCTTGACGTCTCTCAGCAGGTTGATAGCAGAAAGGGAAAAGACGCATTTAAGCTTCATGTTTCAAACATCCCTAACAGCATGCCGAAAGGAGCAATTGAGAACATAGGTATTCAACCTGTACGGGGACACTGTAGATGTCTTCATGGCCAGATCACAAGGACCTACTACTTGGGCTTACGTAAAATATGAGTCGTTGCAAGCGGCGCTAAATGCTATAGCGAGCTTGAACAGACAACACCCTCACAATTTGAAGGTCACGTTTGCAAAAGGAGGACTCAAACACAAGAAGGACCCACAAGATATCGAAACGCCTGTAATTAAAGTCGAAACGAGTGACTGTGATCGAAAAGTATTCCCTTTATATGGAATACACCCGAGGAAGCTCCAACCCAGTAGGAGCCACTATGATCGAAACGCTCTGGAGTCGAATGGTTATCACACGAGCCAGTTTTCTAATTACAATCCCCCGGCGCAGGTTAAGGTGAATAATACCGTGATGATGGAGCACTACACAACTACAGTTCACAACGGAGTGATGGTAAAGGGCGGTAGAGGTTACACACCTCATCAAGCTCCTCCAGAACACCCAAAAGTATAGTATAATGTAGGAATACGCGATTTTCAATGCTCAAATGTACAGTAATCATCGAATTTCAGTCAGAATTCGATCAGCATTAGATAGAAGATGTATGATGACGATTCTTTATCTGACTCATCAGAAGATGAAATATCATATTAAAATTGATCATCTGGGTTACAAACCCTATCGTGCGGGTAACGGTAGGTCCAACTTGTTGTCAGGGATTTGATTAAATACGCCAAATTTTAACAATTTGAAATGGCTCTTTGATTTTACGACTTAACTTGAGTTCATTTATTGGACCGTGTCATGTACAGACAACAACCGTACTTTGCCTTATTGGCATCAAACCTTTCCTTAGAATAATGAGCTTGTTGGTGTATATTCGAGGATGCTTCATCGCGAATTACATCACGATGGGATCCCTGAATAAGGATTATCCTCTATTTCCCCTTCATCGAAGGAAAGATCTTTCAGATCTTCCTTCAGAAGAGTTCTTGTGGGCGAATAATGATTCATAGTTGCACTTTACTTTATGACGATATATTAATGAGAAATGCTTTAATTGAACTTGAAATATCCAAACTCTCGCTGTGCACTGCGATGGAAAGAAAACCTCCTTAGACGACTGTCTCTTCTTAGTCCTTTTCTCAAATTGAAGAAGCTCAGGGCCCAGGGCTCATCTGAAGTGGTACGTCCTACATCGACGGATGCAACTGCAGCGTGAGAAAGTAGGCCTAGAAAAAAATGCTGGCCGCATTGCCTGACGGTACCGCAACACCGTGAAGTGTAGCCCCACCGTAGCCCCAACCAGCATCCTGCTTGAAGGGCAGCCAACCACACCCTCACCTGACAGGGCAGCCAACCATACCCTCACCATACGAAAAAGGGCGAGCGGTTCCTTCAATCCACATCTCAATATGAACAAGAAGCAAAATGTGAAGACGAATCGGTCACAGGCCCCCTTCGTGAAATTATTGAGAGGAGGATTCAAACTCCCCGTGAAATTATTGAGAGGAGGATTCAAACTCCCCGTGAAATAACCGAAGAAGTTACAACCGAGAAGCCGGTTCTTACGCCTCAAATGATGGTCATAGTGTAGAATGCACAGAACCCTTCACTAAATCAGGATCAAGTTCTCGTGTCCAAGTTTAAGCTTGATATAAGACGTCCAGATTTCCTTACGAATTACGACGTCAAGATTTCCTTAGAGAAAGAAATGATGAGGAGATTTACTTTACTCGAATCGCTGCTTGAAAGATCTCCATCGTTCATGACCATATCAGTGTGGAAAGCCAAGCTTTTGCTTGTGTCGCTTTCAGGATTAAATTCGGGTAGTGAAGGCGGTAGCCTTCCCCCTTTCATGGAATCAACGAGCTGAGCGAAAATCTGCATAGAACTGCATAGAAGATCTGCATAGAACTCGAACTGCATAGAATTGGTAGTTGCAATCTGCTCACCTGGGTTTTGAACCACTTCTGATGTATTCCTGAACAACTTCTGGGATTAAGTAGATCGTGCCTTCGGCAGTTAGCGCATCTTGAGCATGTTCTGCATTGTCGAAACCACCCCATTCTCGGATCCGGTCTGCTAAGACGGCGTTTAGGTAGACTACGCGGTGATGCTGAAAAATGCAGAATGGCATTGGTCTGCTTAGCCGTGTATCTACTTCGCGTTATGGCCTCATAGGTCGGTCGGAGTAATAGTATGAACCCACTATGGTTCTGGCAGTACCGTCGGATTTCCAGTCGGATTGGAGTAACGTTGGTTGGCATCTGCCATGCTGAAAGGAGCAACCTGATAACGAAAGGGACAAACTAAACAAGAACAAGATCCCTGAATGAGGATTATCCTCTATTTCTCCTTCTTCCAAGGATCTTGTTCTTGAAGGCGAATAATGATTGAATCCGGTTTGAAGAAATCGTCAAATCAGGTATGGAAACGTTTGTAGACATCAAAGTATCCTATGGAGGTACTACCGAGTACAACACCCCGCCCAGCAAGAAAGTCGTCTACAGACGATTCAGAGTCTCGACATCGAACTCCCCGGAGGGATGCACTCTGTTACGACCAATAACCGGGACGGGACGATCGGAGTGTACCGACGCCCGACCACGCGAGGGTGATTGGTCCACAGGGCTCGTGCACATTCACTTGAGGCGGTCCGGAGGCGGTTGAAGAAGTTTGACCTTCATCGAAGGATTCTTCGGTTGATCAGGAGACGACTGAAAGACACAGTAAACGACGTACCTTTAGCTCACGTTAGATACAAACATTATGAAGCTCCCTATGCAATTATTAGCTATAAACGGAGACAATGAAAGCTTTAAAATAACAAATATCAACATAATCCAGCCAATGCGTTATCTTTAATTGAATGCTTGAGGTTTATATATCCCACCCATAGTCAAAAAGTGACCAATTATTTAACTATATAAACTCGATTCAATACTTACTGCCTGCTACTTTTGCTATGTTTTTCGATTCTCGCTGATGTCAAAACAGTATTATCTGTCGTTTACTGTGTGCCAGGTGACCCGTTTTTCTTCAAACATTGTTTCGGTGCGAGATGAGGCGCCAAATGTTGAATTGATCACAATAAACTATAATATAGTTTATTATGTCATATAGTTTAACACTGGTTCGTGAAAAGGCTAACCACGTCAAAAGAAGCCAGTTTAGCATTTGAAGGTACCTGAATGTCCTTAATTTTAACAACGTAAGAATTTTTAACAGTATTTTGTGGAAAATTAATTTTTCTTCTAAACAGACTATTCAGATTGCAAATTGTTTGAACTGAGTGATGTTACGTGTCAGCAGACTAGTGGTGGGGCACTCGCCAACTCCCACACACGCTACTTTGCACTATAGCTCGCGTCCAATACCTTGGAAAGTGCGGACGTTTCACGTTTCTGTTCTGGGTTGTGCTTGTGACTGTGCTTGTGCTTGCAGCATTCTTCCATCAATTTCCGTTTCTCCTCTTTCTTCAGTCTCCACTGCTCTTTCTTCTCCTTTTCGGTTTGGATGAAGTCCTGGGAACAAGGAGGAAACATTCAATTCGAGTAATGAGTCATTCTCCATATACATACAAATTTACGTCCCAATGAGATCATAGTATCTGTGTGGAATTTTCAATAATCCCAATTGCATCCAATGTTTAATAGCCTGCTGGAAGGTCTTAATTGTTTATTTTTAGGATAGATTGCGCTATTAGTCGTCCAGAAAAAAAGTTATGATCCATAATCCATCTGTCCCTTAGAAGCGACCTTTTTGAAATTGGCACCAACCTTTTTGAAATTGGCACCAACCAGTGGCGGCTAAACGGGGACGGGCGCTTAGTTTAAAGGAAATTCATAAAAATAGCAAATATTTTCATTTAAAATGTAAAAGTATTGTTGAATAACCATTTTGTTGATAACTATTGAATAAATATATTCTATCGGGAAATAAATTAGCCTACTATAATGATTTCCAGGTGCTTGGTTATAAAAATTTGATTCTATTCCCCCAGGCACTCCGGTAAGCCCATACTAAATTAGGCCCCCCCCCCCGCCCCAGAAATATTTGTCTAAAACCGTCAACGGCGCCAACACTGTGGAACTCTTCTTTTATTATCATTCATGTGTGGCAACACTGCCTCACCGTTCCCGCCAAAACGAGGATAACCTATTTCAAAGAACTTCTATGTCAGTGTGTTTTCATGAGTGCCATTTCACCTTTTTCACCATTTGAGTGCCATTTCCGTCTCCCTGTGATATTTTCTAAAAAGTGAGTTTGATTCACGTTATATTGCAGGTAATATGTGTGTTTATGAGGGAGTTCAATATGTTATCGAACTCCCTTATAAATTAACTGTAATATAACGTGAAAAAAATCACCTTTTAAGAATATTATGCAGTGGTACAATTTAATGTAACCCCCAAAACCTACTTCCCCCACATAATAATTAATGTATCATGATAATATGGTTTCGTCAAAAATTGATTCTATCAAGGTTTCTTTTAACACCACTAGCATTCTACCTTGGATGCTAGAATCGAAACCCAAAACCTACTTCCCCCACATAATAATTAATGTATCATGATAATATGGTTTCTTCAAAAATTGATTCTATCAAGGTTTTTTTAACACCACTAGCATTCTACCTTGGAGCAGGAGCAATTCATGGAGAAAAATCATTGGAAAACTGAATGTTTTTGCAGTGACACCAGAACCACGAATTTGTATGAACTGGGGGAATGACCCAAATATTTTGTGATTTTGCATTGAAATGACGGAAGAGAGATTCTGATAAGTTTCAACAATAACTCATCAATGAGCGCTCCCTCCCCACTCCTCAAAGAAACCAGTTCAAAACAGTTCAAGACACCAGCAGCAATGCCATAATAAATTAATTCAATTTCCCTGCGGAAGAGCACTCTTTATTCATCATTACGGTAATTGAAGGCACACAACTGTTCAGTTTGTTCGTTAGATGTTTTTTTTTTTTCTTCCTCCGTTCTGTTTTTGTTACTTTCTGGTGTGAAGGTAAATCCTCTACGATGTTTTTGATGAAGATGTTAGGAGGCGTATCGCTACTAGTTTCACTTCCGACCGAATGATTGACGGGGAAGTCAGTCTCATCTGACTTGACGGGGGAGTCTCCCACCTCCATCGACTCGTCGGGTTCGGTTTCCATCTTCTCCGTCTCGTCCAGAGGCGGTTGAAGAAGTTTGACCTTGATCGAAGGGGTCTTCGGTTGATCAGGAGACGACTGGAAGACACCGTAAACGACGTACCTTTAGCTCCCGTTAGATACAAACATTATAAAGGTCCCTATGCAATTATTAGCTATAAACGGAGACAATGAAGGCATTAAAATAACACAATCCAGCCAATGCGCTATCTTTAATTGAATGCTTGTCGTTTATATATCCCACCCATAGTCATCAAATTACCCTCCCATAGTATCCCAAATGACCCTCCCCTAGTCAATAAGTGACGAATTTATTAACTACATAAACTCGATTCAATTCTTACTGCCTGCTACTTTTGCTAGCAGCAATGCCATAATAAATTAATTCAATTTCCCTGCGGAAGAGCACTCTTTATTCATCATTACGGTAATTGAAGGCACACAACTGTTCAGTTTGTTCGTTAGATGTTTTTTTTTTTCTTCCTCCGTTCTGTTTTTGTTACTTTCTGGTGTGAAGGTAAATCCTCTACGATGTTTTTGATGAAGATGTTAGGAGGCGTATCGCTACTAGTTTCACTTCCGACCGAATGATTGACGGGGAAGTCAGTCTCATCTGACTTGACGGGGGAATCTCCCACCTCCATCGACTCGTCGGGTTCGGTTTCCATCTTCTCCGTCTCGTCCAGAGGCGGTTGAAGAAGTTTGACCTTGATCGAAGGGGTCTTCGGTTGATCAGGAGACGACTGGAAGACACCGTAAACGACGTACCTTTAGCTCCCGTTAGATACAAACATTATAAAGGTCCCTATGCAATTATTAGCTATAAACGGAGACAATGAAGGCATTAAAATAACACAATCCAGCCATTGCGCTATCTTTAATTGAATGCTTGTCGTTTATATATCCCACCCATAGTCATCAAATTACCCTCCCATAGTATCCCAAATGACCCTCCCCTAGTCAATAAGTGACGAATTTATTAACTACATAAACTCGATTCAATTCTTACTGCCTGCTACTTTTGCTAGCAGCAATGCCATAATAAATTAATTCAATTTCCCTGCGGAAGAGCACTCTTTATTCATCATTACGGTAATTGAAGGCACAAAACTGTTCAGTTTGTTCGTTAGATGTTTTTTTTTCTTCCTCCGTTCTGTTTTTGTTACTTTCTGGTGTGAAGGTAAATCCTCTACGATGTTTTTGATGAAGATGTTAGGAGGCGTATCGCTACTAGTTTCACTTCCGACCGAATGATTGACGGGGAAGTCAGTCTCATCTGACTTGACGGGGGAATCTCCCACCTCCATCGACTCGTCGGGTTCGGTTTCCATCTTCTCCGTCTCGTCCAGAGGCGGTTGAAGAAGTTTGACCTTGATCGAAGGGGTCTTCGGTTGATCAGGAGACGACTGGAAGACACCGTAAACGACGTACCTTTAGCTCCCGTTAGATACAAACATTATAAAGGTCCCTATGCAATTATTAGCTATAAACGGAGACAATGAAGGCATTAAAATAACACAATCCAGCCAATGCGCTATCTTTAATTGAATGCTTGTCGTTTATATATCCCACCCATAGTCATCAAATTACCCTCCCATAGTATCCCAAATGACCCTCCCCTAGTCAATAAGTGACGAATTTATTAACTACATAAACTCGATTCAATTCTTAGGGCGGAATTCATAGTCCTCACTAAGTTGAAAGGAAATGCTTAAGTGACGATGTGAGGAGAAACGGCGACTTGAGCTAATTCATAGTCAGTCACTAAGGAAATGCTTTAGCAAATGCTTAAGCATTTCCTTTGGCCGTATTCATAGACCGAAAGTCAAGTCGTTACTTTACTTTCAGCCCCATTTTCGCACCGAAATCAGAGGTAGCTCGGAACCTACCTTAAGCATTTCCTTAACTGAAGTCATCGTGATTAGTATAGATACGGAGATCTCCGTTGTTACATTCGTTTGTTACTTTCATTTCATTTCGCATTTTCATTTCATTATGGAGTATCAACACATTTTCGAGTATGATGAGTGGGATGAGTTCGACGACCAGGATGATCGTATTACGATAGTTCGAAGGCCCCGAAGGTATGTAAACACCTGGCGAAGTGGTTTTTTTTCAATTGTTTTCCAACCTTTATTGGAAAACAATCAATTGTTTTCCATGCTTTTGTGTGTGTTTCTTTTTTATACTTATAGAAAGTTCAAATATATGTAGGTATTTTTAATGAGGCAGATACAACGAAGTGAAATATTTTGATCTATTATAGGTACATACGGGATGCACAGAACCCTATGGAAATGTTGGACGACGAGCAATTCAGGGGAAGATTCCGTTTTCGGAAGGATACCGTGATTGATCATTACCTATCATTATCCATGGTCGCCAAATAACAGAGGCTTTCCCTTACACAAGTTCTGGTAGGGTTGTGGTTTTATGCCATATCTTCATATGCCGAGAAAAAATATTCATGTTGGGTTATGATTGTTTCCCTCATGCTAGCCCTACATTTTGAGAATAATGTAAGATACATTATTTAGTTTTCAAAGAGAAAAATTTTGAAAAATTCTTGTAAATAAACTTTTGTGAATAACTTGTATGATTCATTAAGTAGGTGCCCAATTTTCAAATACAGAACAAATTGAGTTGATGCAATTCAAAACAAGAACACAATGTAACGCTTGGTTTATTATAATTCAACTGGTATAACTAGGAACCTACAAGTATATAATATACTTACTTGTGTGGAGAAGGTTATCGACCATATTCCGATATATATATGTGGGATGTAGAGGATCTCGAGGTTCGGTCACAATTAAAGACGTGTTTCCCAACGATTCGACTATTCGACTATTCGACTATTATTCAGTCATTTACAAGGGCTACGACAGAAAAGATAGCACAATCCGGACTTAATAAAACTATTGGCTTAATTTGTATGGATGGGTACATGTAGCTGATATGCTAGGCGATTTTGTGTTCGTACTTACAGAGCACATGTGCCTCTGGATTCCACTATACAACTAAAGACTACACTGATATTTGGAGGATAACGGTATATATGGCCTAACGGTAGGTACATGAAACTAGCGGGGGTTGGGCAGAAAGGTACTGTTTGTAGATATGTAGGTAGGTATACTAATGACTGGGTGAAGGGTTTACACTGGTTCTCATAGGATTTTTCTTAAAACTAGTATGAATGACATTACTGTATACTTTGCTCAAATTCTTTACATCTGATCTCTTATTAACTACTGATTCTTTGGTTCGTTCTATCAATATCATCTCCCTGATCTCCCTCTTAAATTTATTGCTTTCATATCCAACTATTTTTGTGTCATCAATGAAATCAGATTTGCTATACCAAATGCCTTGTCAATGTGGGAAAACATTCATAGGCCACTCCCACCTCAAGTTGAGACTGAATCCTCACAAAAATAGTGTTGATACTCTCACGAAACATCCAAATTCCACAGCTTTAGTTGGCCTAACTAGTAATTCTCCTAAACCTAAGTGAGCTATGTAAATGGTGCATTTTGCCGACTTGGAAGAAGCCTGCACTCTGTAAGTAAGAACACAAAATCGCCTAGCATATTAGCTACATGTACCCATCCATACAAATTAAGCCAATAGTTTTATTAAGTCCGGATTGTGCTATCTTTTCTGTCGTAGCCCTTGTAAATGACTGAATAAATAGTCGAAACGTAGGAAAACACGTCTTTAATTGTGACCGAACCTCGAGATCCTCTACATCCCACATAATATGCTTACTTGCATACTTGCTTACTTATATACTTACTTATATATACTTACTTGCATAATAATAATAATATATTATATGCTTCACATATTATGAAGTTTGTAATGAAGTATAATGCTGGTAATATAGTAATAAAGTATAGTTATATGGTATAATAACAAGGTATAATTACAGTTTTCAGTTAAGTAATTACATTTCTGATTCCTTCTCTAACCTATTTATTTTTTTATGAGTATTTTTTTTTTTCCTGATTGACAAAGTTCCTCTTCATGGCGGATTTGATTTTGGAAGAGCTCATTTTTCAGTTCTTCCGCCTTCACTCATGCTCCATGAATTGTTGGTTTTGTTTGATGCGAACCTCGAAGTCATCCATGCTGGATTTCTTTCCTGCAACAGTTTATTAAATTACCACTGAGAACTATGTTATTTTTTGTTTAAAAGTACACTAATTTTTTTTTTTAAATCTATAATGTGAATGAATGAGTGAGTGAATTGAATCGAATTTGCAATGGGTCCAAAATTTTAGGAATGACGCTAAACAGGCGAATTTTAGAAGAAATATCTGGGTTTATGTAACATCACATGTTACATAAACCCAGATATTTCTTCCAAAATTCGCCATTATGATCTTCGCCATATCATTATGATCTTTATGATAATGATTATTATCTTCACCTCAATGATAATTATCATTATGATCTGAGTGTAGAACCGTAGGTCTACCGTTTGTTGTTAATGTTGTACCTAGTGGTCTTTCGTCGAATATGATTGTGATGTTTGATATGATTGTGATGTTTGGAATATCTTATTCAAATATGACCAAAATTCAAAAAATATGTAGCCTTCCAAAGAACTCAAAACATTCCCAAAAAATGTGTCTTCTATAGAAAATTGAACAACGAATCCGAATATACCCCCATATTGGGGTCTAGAATGCTTCCTTCCAGGTTATTTAATGAAAAATGTCCAGGAAATCACGATTTTTTAATGATTTTTTTCTTATCTTCGGACGCTTTACGCATGATATAGAAGAAAAGTGACAGTTCTTATTTTTATCCATAACGTTAGACTTGTCGGCATAGAACCAACCACAACTTTACAGGCTCAAAACCCTACCCTTTCGTTTTATTGAAACATTACTAGAATAAATGGAAGATAAATGTATCATATTCGACGAAAGACCACTAGGTACAACATTAACAACAAACGGTAGACCTACGGTTCTACAGTCAGATCATAATGATAATTATCATTGAGGTGAAGATAATAATCATTATCATAAAGATCATAATGATAATGATTAATTTTACGCTATTTCATTATATCGTGACGGGACGGTTGTGAAAATCGATCGAGGAACTTTCTTTCTAATATGAGGAAAACATCTTAACCAAGCAATTTCGCCTCGACGTGACCGGTCGAAAAACAAATGGAAACGTCCTGTTAATCATTATTATCACCTAAATTATAATAAAAAGATGATGAATGCTGAACTTACTTGGCAGCGTTGTCCTGTCGAGCAGTTGAACTCTTCGGCTATCTTTTCCCATGCCTTCTTTTTTTCATCACAGACACGGCATCGCCCTTTTTGTTTTCCACTTCTCCCCTATATTTTAAAACCAGGGTCGAGAAAGCCAAATATGTTTAAAATCAGGAATAACAAACGGTTTGAAATCGAGGTGACGACGATTTGAAGACTGGTAATGCTCGGGGCTGAAGGATTTGGGAAAACCCATGATTTCATCTCTTGAGTACAGTTCGACGACCCCACAATCACTATTAGACAGTTCCTAAGGGGATAATAAGTTTGAACTGTCCAAATTGAACTCTTTTCAATGTCACAAACCTATAAAATCACGTACAAAATATAAACACAATTGCAACCTTCTGGCTGGTTACCCACCGTCGGAGCTGCCAACTTCAGGTTCAACAAGAGTATTTAGAAAAATTATGACTTTAGCAAAGATTTTTCTTAACTTACGAAAGTTAAGTTTTTTTTTTGCTAAAGTAAAGATTTTTCTTGACTTCCGGAAGTCAACGACTATGAATTAGAAATCAGACTAAGCATTTCCTTTAGATATTTCTTTACTTTCGGAAGTTTAGATATTTCTTTACTTTAGGCAGGACTATGAATTCCGCCCTTACTGCCTGCTACTTTTGCTAGCAGCAATGCCATAATAAATTAATTCAATTTCCCTGCGGAAGAGCACTCTTTATTCATCATTACGGTAATTGAAGGCACAAAACTGTTCAGTTTGTTCGTTAGATGTTTTTTTTTTTCTTCAATTCAATTCTTACTGCCTGCTACTCTTGCTATGTTTTTCGATTCTCGCTGATGTCAAAACAGTATTACCTGTCGTTTACTGTGTGCCAAGTGACCCGTTTTTCTTCAAACATTGTTTCACCCGCCAATCAGTTTCCGCTTTTGGTACTCGAATATAGGCTTGTGCGATTTTTTTGTGTCGTTCTCATTGGTTGCAAGCAACCCCATTTTGATATATGTATGAACCAATCATACCACCTGCTTTGTACATATCGCCAAATTTATGATGGGTTTATGGTGGTTGAGAAAATAAAAATGTTATTGTGTATTAAATCAAACTGTTATGGGTGGAATCTGGGGAGCAGATTCATCTGCCGACAAAATTTCGGGGATCTAGCATGATTCTCCCGAAAACAGTGAACCTGTCTGTATTGCTTCCTCATCTCCAAGTTTTGAATTGGGGCAATACCAATTTATAATCCCGGGTGGTATAAGCGACTTTGCAGTCGATCGGAAAAGACTTTGCAGTCGAAGTCGACTTTTCAGTCGGTTGGAAGACTTATTCAGTCTTAACCCATTCAATCCGAAGCTTGTGACGCAGCCCCCCCCCCCCCCCCGCCGGGCATTACTGATACCTCAACGCTTATGTTGGGGTGGTTATTTCCTCTTATTGTATGGTTATGTAGGTAGTAGAGTCTGAATAAGTACTTTTTTCTTCATTTTCGAAAATGACTTCTTATGAATTCATCCGGATGCGGCGATAGACATGGTTATGCAAACCCGCAATGTTTTCCCACTGAACTGACCGGCCTGATGACTTCTTATGAATACACATCAATAAAATCGTTTTGATACCTGGTTTTTGGTCAAATAAAATGAGAAAAGACAGTCGAGGTTGAAAAGGGGGTCCTAAAAAAATGTTTGGTGGGAATGCACTTGAGTATCGCATGGTAGCAGATGTAAAATACACTTGTTTCTCGAGGTAGGTACCTACATACGAGAGGATAGAAAAAAAATTATACATCTGACAATTTTTATTCTTACAATACAATACAAAACATTTTTACAATAAATCAACAATTTACAATTTTACAATTTTTACATTTTAATTTTTACAATAAAATACAAAATGTTTACATTAGACATATTTTCAGTTTTTCAATGCAATATAATTAGGTCACGGGACAATCCTCACCCCCTGTGCCCTGTGGTACGCAATGAAGCACTGGTCAAGGCAGAGACCAGGGTTATCAGGGCACCCTCCACAATAAATGGTCGTTTGCTTTACTACCTTTTGCTGGTAGCAAACCCTACACCTCAGCTGCTTCCTCCTTCCTCCGGGAGCGGGGAGTTGCTGTACCCTGGGGAAATGTTTTTCAACGATCGTATCGCTACTGGCCTCTTGTACCACCCTGGAGGGGGTAGGGGAAGGGATTGGGCCACACAGATGGTCCACGACAGCCAAGCGGAAGGTATACAGCTCCAGCTTCGAGGATGTCACAGAATACCTCCGGTACAAAAAATAGGCGTTCAGCAACATCAATTGGATGATGTGAAGGCCTAATTTTTTGTACCATTTGATCGATTTGTGTGGTGAAGTGTAGTAGGCAAGGTGTTGATCGACAAGATCGATCCCACCCATACACTTATTGTATTCGATCACCGATTGAGGTTTCCTGGAAGATCCTCGGCCAGCTTCGTATGAAACCAATTCTCCGGAGAACTCCGATGAAATTGTCCACACATCTCGCTTGTCCTTCCACTTGGTGACGTAAATACCATCTGGTGTCCACCTCTGGACTGACTCACCTCTCTTCAGTTTATGCGAGGCTAAATCGGGTGGATTATTCTTCCGATTGGGGCGCAAAGTCCCAGTTACTGCAGTTTTTTCCCTCAGAAAAGCAGTAGCCAGTTCAACACTGTTGTAGTAGTTGTCCTGAAATAATGAACGACCAACCCCCAGGTACCCACTCATTAGTTTCTCCACAACCTTCGTGGAGTGTCCCTGGCCACTGACAGTTTCATCGCCTGCACCCGCATAAACTAAAAATCGGTGGATCAGTCCATCAGGGTCCGTGAGCATATAGAACTTTATGCCATACTTATGGCTCTTCATCGGGAGGTACTGCCTGAACGATAACCGCCCCCTCCAAGGTGCTAAAGACTCATCAATACAGACTCTTTTACCTGGATTGATGAGTGCCTCCATGCGATCGTGGAAATATGCCACTAGGGGTCTAATTTTGAAAATTGGATCGGTGGTAGTTTCATTGGGTGCAAAATGAAGGGCCTCCAGGATAGCAAACCCCTATCACGCGGCATGTGCCCACGGAAAAACGGGAGGCTAAATTTGTCATTTTGCACCCAATAATCCCTCAACCGATCGAGTTTTATTATCCCCATCATAAAGGTTATCCCCAGCCATTTTTTCACCTCCTCCACCGTGACATCACGCCACTTGAAAATCATAGGATTTTTGTGAGGCGTGAGTCCCTGTTCCTTCCGCTGTTCCTGCTCAACAACCTTTCGGCACATCAACTCCTCAGCAAAACAGTTTATTTCCCTAACCAAAAGGATGAAAAAATCTGTTGTGAATACCAGGTCGAAAAAAAATTTTTTTCTTTGGGCGATTCCAATGGTTCATTATCGAAGATAATAAACCAAAAATGGCTGGGGCTGGGTCCTTGAGGGTCTTCCAATAAAGAACAGTCCCCACTGAACTCAAAAGAAGGTCGCGAGGCTGGAGGATCATGGGACCACGAATAGCTGGTGGGTAGGGGTGAGGGAGAAGCCGACCGTTCTGGGTTCAGAGGTGAAGGCGGCAGTGACGACGATTGAGATGACGGGGGTGTCGAGGGCAACGATTGAGAGGGGGAGATTATCATTTTGAGTGAAGAAGGATCATCAGGATCAAGATCATCATCATCATCAGGATCGGGTGACAGGGGAACAGCAATGGGAGATAGCAGTGGCTGGACATTTTCAGTTTCTGCCGTACCTGAAACGTCTATCACGGGCACATCCGGGAGTTCGTCCGAACTGGAATCCCCCTCTAGGTTCAAGAGGAGTTGGAGCGTGGCTGGGTCCATGTCAGCCAGAACAAACCGATCTTGAAAGCCCCTCCGAGGGCGTCTTACCGGCGTTAGTAAAAATTCGTCCTCATCTGAATAAGAAAAAGAAGCTAAATTTCAGAATAAGAAAAGTTTTAGGGCACCTGTTCAGGTTTTTAGGGACCGGCTCTAATTCCAGTCTCACTTGACATTTGACAGTCTCACAAGACTCAGTTTTGAACTAAGCATTCAAATTTAGAGGAATCTGTAGACGGAAATCTGCATCTTGTTTTGATTTAGAAGTGTGAAGAACCAGCGAGAAAAATATTTATCACCTACCTCGTGAGGTCCCTGAGGTGCTTGGCCCAGGCTCACATTCTGTTTCTGAAAAGGAACACCCAAACCGTAAAGGAATGACAAAGCAATATTATTTATTACCTACAATAGGTGAACAATAGATAGCGGTAGGTTTCCGGAAAAGAATTGAGAAAATAAAGGAAAATGAGCTCCTTCCTACCATTTGCACGTGGTGAAGTTCCTCCATCCCCTTCACTTTTCCTTTTTCGATTCATTTTTTCTGAAAATAGAGCAATAAATACATTACCATAACAATTCCAAAGCCTTCGGACGACAAAAGAGCGAGAAAATGCGAAAGTTGGGACGACAAATGAGCGAAAAAATTGAAGTTCGAGACTTACCTCAGGTCCTGTGTTATCACATCAGTTGACAAATCACAAATGGCCGAACCCCGAACGAGCGATACCCTACGGTTCCTTGAAGGTTACTGAACGAGAAACACACCGGACAAAGGACCTACAACCGTTTCCCATAATTGACGATACCTTTGAATCGAACAGGGTAGTTGGTAACGCCATGGCTTCATAAGAAGTCATCCGGCCGGGTGAGGCTCTGTCTTGACTTCTTAAGAAGTCACCCGGGTTGAATGGGTTAATACCTAAGGCTTCGCAGCCTAGAATCAGATAGGCGATTCCCTTACTAGTAGCGAGAGCAGGACCGCTTCAATCGCACTAGCCGGTAGATCAAAACCTCGGAGAACTGCTGTTTCGAACGAAAGCCTGAAACGATCTTGAGATTGTTGCGTTTCAGCATTGTCGTCACCGGGGCGGAGGGCGAGGGCCCGTGCCAACTCTGTCTCTTCAATCGGTCGGACACAGTAGAACTTTGCCATAGCTGTAGGTTCTTGTATCCCTTCGAATCTGACTATCTGTGCAGGTTGACCTGTCGCTGCGCATATGTCGAAGTCATCGACGTTAAGCTGTTGAGCGCGAGCAGCCGCGTTGATTTCGCGGAAGACTTCCCAGTCTGCGTGGGTGCCTTGGGATTCCGTCCCGGGAGCAGGTGAAACCCACGCACGGTTAATCCCTCGGCTCGGGCGAACCTTGGATTTCCGTCCCGCTCTATCTCAGCGTTGATTAGAAGTCTTTGTGAACAGCCAACATAAACACGTTACTTAAAAAACGTTTCACGGTTTTAAGTGAAGATCAGGAATGGCTAGTGGTTCCTCCGATAAACCTCCCCCAATCAACTGATTAATACCATATAGATTAGTTGGACATATAGATCAAGTGGACGGGGTTGCGGAATAAAAACATCCCCTAATCAACTGATTAGTACCATATAGATTAGTTGGACATATAGATCAAGTGGACGGGGTTGCGGAATAAAAACATCCCCTAATCAACTGATTAGTACCATATAGATTAGTTGGACATATAGATCAAGTGGACGGGGTTGCGGAATAAAAACATCCCCTAATCAACTGATTAGTACCATATAGGGTACTGTCACAACTGGCCTTGCGTGTATATTATATTATTAGTGTATATTATACGATGATATGTTACACAATGTCTGTAGTTTTTTTTTACTTTCCTCAGAACGGAGTTCCAAGGTTTCAGTAGGCTGGGTCCAAGTTGTTGGGACGGAATCCCAAGGTGCCAGTGAGCCCCACGCTAAAGGTAGGGACGGAATCCCAAGATTGGACGGAAGTATTGAGATTCTCAAGGACTCTGAATTCACGACATGGGCAGTCTCATTCTCACATTTAGACCACACTTATCTCTGGAGCCTCAACATGCCTCCGTGAAAGGAAACCATAGCTTCACTTGAACATACATAGATTATTTGTAATCCCTTGCTGAATGAAGTGTATTATCCTGTAAAATACAGATACGTAAAGAACTATAGCACAATTTAGTATGTAGAAAAGCGTTAATTTAGATTATTTGTAATACCATGCTTAAAGAAGTAGTATCATCCTGTAAAATACAGATACATAAAGAACTATAGCAGAATTTAGAATTTAGAAAAGCGTTAATTCAGGCCCAAATCCAGAAGTAGATAATAAGTTGAACTGGCATATTCTCGCTTCAACTTTTGGCGATAAAGTATGAAAAATAAAATAATTATATTAGTATATTATTATTCTTTTCTTATCTAGGAGCTAGGTTTCACTTATGATTTATTTCTTATTTTTTCATATAAATATGGAATCAGAGATTTTCCTCTTCCTCTTCCATATTGGGGAAAAATTTTCGTCAATATCAATTGTTACCTAATTTATGTAAGAAGTATTTATTTTCGGTTTTTCTGATGTTATACAATTGAGGAGCTGTGGTTCGAAAACGACTTTCTCCCATGGGACAGAATTTTGGGAAATCGGATAAAACGTTTTTATTAGGTTTAACTCTGATTAGAGAACTAATTTTTTTTGTAAATGCGTATTTAAGTGCCCTTCGTCAGACGCTTAGAGATTTCAAATCATTCTATTGTAGTATGCTTGGAAAATACAACAGAAATTTGGATAAATGTCGTTTTGACCCAAATTGGTTGATTCTTCTTGTTTTTCATACCTTTTTCAACCTCATAATCAAATTTTTCGTATGAATTTCAACTCGATATTGACAAAAAGAATATATTTGAATATTATTTGCCATTAAAGAATATATTTGAAAATACACGGTTTTTTAATCACAGCGAAATAAACAAAGAAGGAACCATAAAAATGATCGGAATAGTTTTTGAAATGTTCACACTCGAACAGCACATTCATTTTCTAAACAGTCACAAAGTTCATCGCACTCTTCCTCCGCAGATCCATCTTCGATTGAAAGCACTGTTCTGTATCATTCTGCACCTGGGATGTCTCTGTCTTTCTTCCAATCTTCTCCAAACACGAGGCTTAAGAGTTTCTTTACATCTTTTTTCTTCTCTTCACTAATCAAATGTTCAAGAATAACATGATCCAAATCAATTTGGCTGGTATTGGTCCCACTGTACATCCGAATCAGACTCATAATCACTTATAAAAAAAAAGTACATTGGGTACATAAGAAGAGTCATCATTTTCATCCATTAGTTCATCTTCTGATTCGCTGATTTCCCAATCATCATCTGAATCATCGTCGCCCGTGAATGATTAAAAACTGTTCCACTGATTCTTCAGCTAAGCCTTCTTCTTCCCACGATTTATCTACTATTTTTTTTGCGTGCTCTACGTATGGTTTCCATTTCTCAGCCGTTTTGGTGCTTTACCCGGAGAAGTGAATTCCTTTCACAGATCGTGTAGTATGTTTTTCTTTTCTTTTTTAATAGCTTTTATGGTAGTGACACCGACTTGGAAAGCTTCGGCAGTTCTCTCAATTACCTTATTGACATCCAGCAACGTTCCCTTGTTGTTCTTCTCTTTTTCCAAATATTCAATAACTCGAGCAATGAATTTTCGGGTTGATGATGAATCACTTCTCTCTTTTTTGGAGTCTCGGCCCTTTCATTCGCTACAACGCAAGTTGGAGTTATTGGTAAAACGTCCAACAAAACTGTCCCAATATGAGAAAAACATTTTGGCTACTGCAGAAGGATGTTCAATGATCGACTGTATAGAGGGTAGTGAGCTAAAAAATCAACAACCATTTAGATGAACAGTGAGTCACTTATCGAAGAAGAAATAGAAAGTGCTGGTAAAGTACCAGAAGTAGGGTCGTTTATGACCTGTCGACGCGCTGTTTCCACATACTGGCAGTTTTACCTGTTATGTTCCTTTAACTCACAGCCGCTCCGGGTTTGGACAGACTATAGTTCTTCAGGGATGTAGTCTGAGACGGTTTCAGAGTCATCAATTTCGGAATCAATGACTTGTGCTTGATAATCCTGTATACCGTCACGATTTCCTTCAAAAGGGTCTTCAATATCTTCTTCCTCTAAAAGGGATGAGTAATCTTCAAGTTCATCATCTTCAAGCAATGTTCTAATCCAAACCTCGGAATCTGGATCATCACTTCAAAATTCACTCTTTCTTCTGTTCATACTCATCAGTAATGATTTCTCAACAAAATCTAAAAAAAAAAATGATCATAGAAAGTAATCATTTTTGTTTTAGAGATGAATAAGTTCAAAAAGAAAATGGCATGAGAGGGGACATGGTCGGACCCATACGATTTACACTGCAGGGAAGTGGGACTGGGTCTCTGGCAGACCCACGTGGGAACCTACTACACAAAGGCACGGAACAAAAAAAACTGGTTTGACTCACCTTTGCTTCCTCTTCGGTAGTCAGGAGGGTACTGAGACACTCAAGGCTAATTTGCAGGTGGTAGCGCCTCCCGACCACTCCAAAGAAGCGGGCGGGTCTCTCAGACCCTGTCCCGGATCAGTGGGTTAAGTTTCATGTCTTCTAAAAATGATAGAATTAGGTGGAACGCAATACAAGGTATAAAAAGGCACTCAATAAGAAGTTTTAATAGGAAGCTACTTGTGCAAATACATTATGGGAACTGTCAAGGGGCAATATTTACGGGTATGGGCGGACTCTCCAGTAGCCCCGCAATCACGACAAACTAACTTGCGAAGGATCGGACAAATGACGCGGTTCAGTTCGTCTTTGAGTGGATGTGACTTTTAGAAGGATTCGGATTAAAAAATTAAAATAAAAAAATAAATAAATTGAAAAAAAAAAAATAATACTAAAATATGTAACTCATTCTGCGGACCATCCAGGGCGAATTCGCTTGTGAGCTTTTCCCCTATTGATGAGAAATAGTCATTAAAAATATCAGCCTTTCCATTTTGTTCAGCATTTTTTCAATTCCAATTCGTCTACCCGCTGATTCGTTGATAACTCTCCATTTAGCTTTCATATTGTAGGGATCTTCGTCATCGATGATGATGACTATATCGCCTATGTCTTCTGACTCGTTTTCAAACCCATACGGTTTCACAATGTTACAGGGTTTCCTTAGCGGGTCGGTAGTGTTTATAGCGTTGTCTTCTCCATTGAGCATTGCAATATCTGAAACAGAATGTCAGTCTTGTAGAAATATATCTATTATTATCTAAATTATTTATCGTGAAAAATCGTAGGTTTTAATTTTGAATAGGTTGGCATACTCACGGGAATATTGAAGGATGGTCTCCTCGGACAAGGCCGTAACATCCACTCGAAGTTCTTTTGGACAGATTTTTTTTTTTTTTTAAAGGGGGGCTTTGATAGGCTTAAGCTGGGTTCACATGGTCGCGTAATCGACGTAAGCGCAAAAGCGTAATCGACGTAGGTGGCGAGGGTGGGAGGCGCGTAAAAGCGTTTTACGTCGGTGTTCGTTCACATGGTGGCGTAAGACGCTTAGGTGCGCAAGAGGCCAAAGCGCAATGCACCCTTGTTTTCCCGCATTTTTCGTTATTCCGTTGTTTGTGTTGAAAACAGCGGTTTCCCGCGCTGTTTTTTTTTTCTCGAGTATTACCGCGTTGTTTTGTTCTACCCGCCAATTTCATCACACGAAACAATCATAGACACGAAACTAAACAAGATACACGAGACACGAAATGGTAAACGGTGAACATTAAACAGTCGCTGGAAGATGTGGGAGATCAGCTGTGACGGATCCGCCATTTTTACGTCGAAGTAAAAGCGCAAAATATCTAATTTTTCAGTACGCTCGCGTAAGAGCTCGGCGTAGACGCTTCCTCGCCCCTCAACTAGCCGGTAGCCAATCAGGAGGCTTTACGCTTTTACGTTTTGTACGCTTTTGTACACTCAACCATTTAATGGTGGGGTTTGGGATGCCCCTCATCCTTGCTGCCCGCTCAATGGATTCATGGTTGGTGTTGTCGAAAGCACCTCCTATGTCCAGAAAGCAGCATAGGGCTATCTCTTTAGTTTCTAGCGCCCTTTCTATGAGGGAGACGACCTCTGATAGAGCTGTCTCCGTCGACTTACCCTTTTGATAGGCATGTTGTGCCTTTGATATGGAGTGGTCTTTGAGGTGATCATCTGGCCAATGATTTTCTCGATGACCTTTAGTAGAAAGGAGGTGAGACTGATAGGTCTCTGTGATTTTGGCAAGGACGAGGAACCTGCTTTTGGTATAAACACCACTCTCACCTCTCTCCATATTTTTGGGATATACCCCAGCGCATAACTTGCAATATAAGTCTTGTTGATGATGGGAGTTAGCATTTCCAGGCCCTGTTGTAGCAGTGCCGGGAAGATGCCGTCCACTCCTGCTGACTTTATTGCCCATTTCACCTTGTTGGAAGTAAATATCTTTTTGGCTTGTTTAAGGACGCTAGGATATGGTAGGCGGTTTGTGTTTTCTGCATCCTGAGCCAGGGCAACTTGGTCCCTTGTTGTGACTTTGGAACCCGGGAAATGTGTCTCCATTAGGAGTTCCAGGGTCTCCTTGGTGTCACTTGTATAACTTCCATCCGCCTTCTGAAGGAGCCCTAATGGGCTTGGCCTGTCCTTGGAGAGGACTTTCTGTAGCTTGGATATTGTAGAGACCTCCTCCAAGGTGCCACAGAAGTCCTTCCAGGATGACTGTTTGGCTCTTCTCACAGCTGTGGTGTAGGCAGTATGGTGATACCTATAGGCCTCCCACTGACCATTTCTTTTGGCCCTGTTGAAGAGTCTCCTCGTTTGGATTTGGAGTTGTCTAAGCTCCTCATTCCACCATGGAGCACCTCGATTGCTCCTTTTGGTTTTAAGCTGGCAACTTCCCTCGTATGCTTGGGTTATTGCAGCTTGCATCTGCCCTGCTATTATGTCTAGCTCTTGGGGCGTGCTAATATCTCTGTTCACTCCCTCTAGTTTTCCAAGGAGTTGTTTGTAGAGATTCCAATCTGTACTTTTTGGAGTACGGTATGTCTCTTCACGTTGCTGGTGAAATTCAAGATTGAAGATGACGTACCTATGGTCTTAATTTCATCTGACACATGCCAGTTTGTGACCTTGTCACCAAGAAAAGGACTAGATAAGGTGAGGTCAAGGACCTCCTCTCTAATCCTAGTGACAAAAGTGGGTACATTCCCCCTATTTAGAACCGTCACCTGACATGAATATAATCAAGTAACCTGAAAGTCCTTCATTTTAACAACGTAAGAATTTTTAACAGTATTTTGTGGAAAATTAATTTTTCTTCTAAACAGACTATTCAGATTGCCAATTGTTTGACTTGAGTGGTGCTACGTGTCAGCAGACTAGTGGTGGGGCACTCGCCAACTCCCCCACACGCTACTTTGCACTATAGCTCGTGTCCAATACCTTGGAAAGTCCGTACGTTTCACGTTTCTGTTCTGGGTTGTGCTTGTGACTGTGCTTGTGCTTGCAGCATTCTTCCATCAATTTCCGTTTCTTCTCTTTCTTCAGTCTCCACTGCTCTTTCTTTTCCTTTTCGGTTTGGAGGAAGTCCTGGGAACAAGGAGGAAACATGCAATTCGAGTAATGAGTCATTCTCCATATACATACAAATTTACGTCCCAATGAGATCATAGTATCTGTGTGGAATTTTCAATAATCCCAATCGCATCCAATGTTTAATAGCCTGCTGGAAGGTCTTAATTGTTTATTTTTAGGATAGATTGCGCTATTAGTCGTCCAGAAAAAAAGTTATGATCCATAATCCATCTGTCCCTTAGAAGCGACCTTTTTGAAATTGGCACCAACCTTTTTGAAATTGGCACCAACCAGTGGCGGCTAAACGGGGACGGGCGCTTAGTTTAAAGGAAATTCATAAAAATAGCAAATATTTTCATTTAAAATGTAAAAGTATTGTTGAATAACCATTTTGTTGATAACTATTGAATAAATATATTCTATCGGGAAATAAATTAGCCTACTATAATGATTTCCAGGTTTATAAAATTTGATTCTATTCCCCCAGGCACTCCGGTAAGCCCATACTAAATTAGCCCCCCCCCCCCTCCCCAGAAATATTTGTCTAAAGCCGTCAACGGCGCCAACACTGTGGAACTCTTCTTTTATTATCATTCATGAGTGGCAACACTGCCTCACCATTCCCGCCAAAACGAGGATAACCTATTTCAAAGAACTTCTATGTCAGTGTATTTTCATGAGTGCCATTTCACCTTTTTCACCATGTGAGTGCCATTTCCATCTCCCTGTGATATTTTCTAAAAGGTGAGTTTGATTCACGTTATATTGCAGGTAATATGTGTGTTCAATATGTTATCGAACTCCCTTATAAATTAACTGTAATATAATGTGAAAAAAAATCACCTTTTAAGAATATTATGCAGTGGTACAATTTAATGTAACCCCCAAAACCTACTTCCCCCACATAATAATTAATGTATCATGATAATATGGTTTCTTCAAAAATTGATTCTATCAAGGTTTTTGACATTTTCATGTCTTCCATATGGCACATAACAAAAAAATCGTCACGAAAATCGTCACGAAAATTGTCCCAAGTCGCCACAATGATGATTATGACCATCAGAAGTGAAGTTGGAATTAGGTAGGTACTTTACAGTTTTTTATGTCTTTGCTATGGCACACAAACAAAAAAATCGTCACGAAATTTGCTCACGAAAATTGTCCCAAGTCGCCACAATGATGATTATGACCATCAGAAGTGAAGTTGTTCGTTATTGGAATTAGGTAGGTACTTTACAGTTTGATATTACTTCCCAGTTTCGGCCCTGATCATCCTAGAAAGCTGATACTCGGTATACAAACTCTTGAGGGAACTCTAAATTCGAATTATGATATGCGCATGACTTGATACGAAGTTTGTTTGCACACAACATGAAAATGTCTCAATGTGTTGCAGACTCGTATGCAAGCGTTTATTTTTTATTATAGTTTCATCAGTTCATCTAAATCTAGACTAGCCTGACCAACCTCACCCTAAGTCATTTTTCTATTTTGACTACCTACAGCAAAAAATATGAATTTAACCCATTTTTGGAGTCTAGCACAAATTCAGGACGTGATGGCTCAATTCTGGTTGCGGATTCGTGCTCATTTTGGTTTCTTTTGGCAGTGAATTCCTTTTCTTCGAAAATTTGCTAAAAACATTCTTTCAAGGCTTCCCAACATTCGGCTGTAAGGAAGCAAAACATTGGACATGGTTCCTGCTGGGCTGAGTGAAAATTCCATGAACAACAAGTTTCGTAAAAGTGGAAATACATACTAAAAACTGATAGGATTCGAAAAATACGCTGAAAAGTGGCAATCACATATAACTAACCAACACCACGCAAACAATACTAGAATGGAAAAATGTATTAAAAAAAAGTAGGTAATAATACAACATGTTTAACACCACTAGCATTCTACCTTGGAGCAGGAGCAATTCATAGAGAAAAATCATTGGAAAACTGAATGTTTTTGCAGTGACACCAGAACCACGAATTTGTATGAACTGGGGGAATGACCCAAATATTTTGTGATTTTGCATTGAAATGACGGAAGAGAGATTCTGATAAGTTTCAACAATAACTCATCAATGAGCGCTCCCTCCCCACTCCTCAAAGAAACCAGTTCAAGACACCAGCAGCAATGCCATAATAAATTAATTCAATTTCCCAGCGGAAGAGCACTCTTTATTCATCATTACGGTAATTGAAGGCACACAACTGTTCAGTTTGTTCGTTAGATGTTTTTTTTTTCCTTCCTCCGTTCTGTTATTGTTACTGTTATAACAGTGTAAATATAGTTCGTGTGTTTTCCTAACCAATTGCCGTTATTCCTAACATTACTTTCTGGTGTGAAGGTAAATCCTCTACGATGTTTTTAATGTAAATGTTCTTCCATCTTCTCCGTCTCGTCCAGAGGCGGTTGAAGAAGTTTGACCTTGATCGAAGGATTCTTCGGTTGATCAGGAGACGACTGGAAGACACAGTAAACGACGTACCTTTAGCTCACGTTAGATACAAACATTATGAAGCTCCCTATGCAATTATTAGCTATAAACGGAGACAATGAAGGCATTAAAATAACAAATATCAACACATTGCAGCCAATGCGTTATCTTTAATTGAATGCTTGTGGTTTATATATCCCACCCATAGTCATCAAATTACCCTCCCATAGTATCCCAAATGACCCTCCCCTAGTCAATAACTGACGAATTTATTAACTATATAAACTCGATTCAATTCTTACTGCCTGCTACTTTTGCTAGCAGCAATGCCATAATAAATTAATTCAATTTCCCAGCGGAAGAGCACTCTTTATTCATCATTACGGTGATTGAAGGCACACAACTGTTCAGTTTGTTCGTTAGATGTTTTTTTTTTTCCTTCCTCCGTTCTGTTATTGTTACTTTCTGGTGTGAAGGTAAATCCTCTACGATGTTTTTAATGTAAATGTTAGGAGGCGTATCGCTACTAGTTTCAGTCTCATCTGACTTGACGGGGGAGTCTCCCACCTCCATCGACTCGTCGGGTTCGGTTTCCATCTTCTCCGTCTCGTCCAGAGGCGGTTGAAGAAGTTTGACCTTGATCGAAGGATTCTTCGGTTGATCAGGAGACGACTGGAAGACACAGTAAACGACGTACCTTTAGCTCACGTTAGATACAAACATTATGAAGCTCCCTATGCAATTATTAGCTATAAACGGAGACAATGAAGGCATTAAAATAACAAATATCAACACATTGCAGCCAATGCGTTATCTTTAATTGAATGCTTGTGGTTTATATATCCCACCCATAGTCATCAAATTACCCTCCCATAGTATCCCAAATGACCCTCCCCTAGTCAATAACTGACGAATTTATTAACTACATAAACTCGATTCAATTCTTACTGCCTGCTACTTTTGCTAGCAGCAATGCCATAATAAATTAATTCAATTTCCCAGCGGAAGAGCACTCTTTATTCATCATTACGGTAATTGAAGGCACACAACTGTTCAGTTTGTTCGTTAGATGTTTTTTTTTTCCTTCCTCCGTTCTGTTATTGTTACTTTCTGGTGTGAAGGTAAATCCTCTACGATGTTTTTAATGTAAATGTTAGGAGGCGTATCGCTACTAGTTTCAGTCTCATCTGACTTGACGGGGGAGTCTCCCACCTCCATCGACTCGTCGGGTTCGGTTTCCATCTTCTCCGTCTCGTCCAGAGGCGGTTGAAGAAGTTTGACCTTGATCGAAGGATTCTTCGGTTGATCAGGAGACGACTGGAAGACACAGTAAACGACGTACCTTTAGCTCACGTTAGATACAAACATTATGAAGCTCCCTATGCAATTATTAGCTATAAACGGAGACAATGAAGGCATTAAAATAACAAATATCAACACATTGCAGCCAATGCGTTATCTTTAATTGAATGCTTGTGGTTTATATATCCCACCCATAGTCATCAAATTACCCTCCCATAGTATCCCAAATGACCCTCCCCTAGTCAATAACTGACGAATTTATTAACTATATAAACTCGATTCAATTCTTACTGCCTGCTACTTTTGCTAGCAGCAATGCCATAATAAATTAATTCAATTTCCCAGCGGAAGAGCACTCTTTATTCATCATTACGGTAATTGAAGGCACACAACTGTTCAGTTTGTTCGTTAGATGTTTTTTTTTTTCCTTCCTCCGTTCTGTTTTTGTTACTTTCTGGTGTGAAGCTAAATCCTCTACGATGTTTTTAATGTAAATGTTAGGAGGCGTATCGCTACTAGTTTCAGTCTCATCTGACTTGACGGGGGAGTCTCCCACCTCCATCGACTCGTCGGGTTCGGTTTCCATCTTCTCCGTCTCGTCCAGAGGCGGTTGAAGAAGTTTGACCTTGATCGAAGGGGTCTTCGGTTGATCAGGAGACGACTGGAAGACACAGTAAACGACGTACCTTTAGCTCACGTTAGATACAAACATTATGAAGCTCCCTATGCAATTATTAGCTATAAACGGAGACAATGAAGGCATTAAAATAACAAATATCAACACATTGCAGCCAATGCGTTATCTTTAATTGAATGCTTGTGGTTTATATATCCCACCCATAGTCATCAAATTACCCTCCCATAGTATCCCAAATGACCCTCCCCTAGTCAATAACTGACGAATTTATTAACTATATAAACTCGATTCAATTCTTACTGCCTGCTACTTTTGCTAGCAGCAATGCCATAATAAATTAATTCAATTTCCCAGCGGAAGAGCACTCTTTATTCATCATTACGGTAATTGAAGGCACACAACTGTTCAGTTTGTTCGTTAGATGTTTTTTTTTTCCTTCCTCCGTTCTGTTATTGTTACTTTCTGGTGTGAAGGTAAATCCTCTACGATGTTTTTAATGTAAATGTTAGGAGGCGTATCGCTACTAGTTTCAGTCTCATCTGACTTGACGGGGGAGTCTCCCACCTCCATCGACTCGTCGGGGTCGGTTTCCATCTTCTCCGTCTCGTCCAGAGGCGGTTGAAGAAGTTTAACCTTGATCGAAGGATTCTTCGGTTGATCAGGAGACGACTGGAAGACACAGTAAACGACGTACCTTTAGCTCACGTTAGATACAAACATTATGAAGCTCCCTATGCAATTATTAGCTATAAACGGAGACAATGAAGGCATTAAAATAACAAATATCAACACATTGCAGCCAATGCGTTATCTTTAATTGAATGCTTGTGGTTTATATATCCCACCCATAGTCATCAAATTACCCTCCCATAGTATCCCAAATGACCCTCCCCTAGTCAATAACTGACGAATTTATTAACTATATAAACTCGATTCAATTCTTACTGCCTGCTACTTTTGCTAGCAGCAATGCCATAATAAATTAATTCAATTTCCCAGCGGAAGAGCACTCTTTATTCATCATTACGGTAATTGAAGGCACACAACTGTTCAGTTTGTTCGTTAGATTTTTTTTTTTCCTTCCTCCGTTCTGTTATTGTTACTTTCTGGTGTGAAGGTAAATCCTCTACGATGTTTTTAATGTAAATGTTAGGAGGCGTATCGCTACTAGTTTCAGTCTCATCTGACTTGACGGGGGAGTCTCCCACCTCCATCGACTCGTCGGGTTCGGTTTTATCTTCTCCGTCTCGTCCAGAGGCGGTTGAAGAAGTTTGACCTTGATCGAAGGATTCTTCGGTTGATCAGGAGACGACTGGAAGACACAGTAAACGACGTACCTTTAGCTCACGTTAGATACAAACATTATGAAGCTCCCTATGCAATTATTAGCTATAAACGGAGACAATGAAGGCATTAAAATAACAAATATCAACACATTGCAGCCGATGCGTTATCTTTAATTGAATGCTTGTGGTTTATATATCCCACCCATAGTCATCAAATTACCCTCCCATAGTATCCCAAATGACCCTCCCCTAGTCAATAACTGACGAATTTATTAACTATATAAACTCGATTCAATTCTTACTGCCTGCTACTTTTGCTAGCAGCAATGCCATAATAAATTAATTCAATTTCCCAGCGGAAGAGCACTCTTTATTCATCATTACGGTAATTGAAGGCACACAACTGTTCAGTTTGTTCGTTAGATGTTTTTTTTTTCCTTCCTCCGTTCTGTTATTGTTACTTTCTGGTGTGAAGGTAAATCCTCTACGATGTTTTTAATGTAAATGTTAGGAGGCGTATCGCTACTAGTTTCAGTCTCATCTGACTTGACGGGGGAGTCTCCCACCTCCATCGACTCGTCGGGTTCGGTTTCCATCTTCTCCGTCTCGTCCAGAGGCGGTTGAAGAAGTTTGACCTTGATCGAAGGATTCTTCGGTTGATCAGGAGACGACTGGAAGACACAGTAAACGACGTACCTTTAGCTCACGTTAGATACAAACATTATGAAGCTCCCTATGCAATTATTAGCTATAAACGGAGACAATGAAGGCATTAAAATAACAAATATCAACACATTGCAGCCAATGCGTTATCTTTAATTGAATGCTTGTGGTTTATATATCCCACCCATAGTCATCAAATTACCCTCCCATAGTATCCCAAATGACCCTCCCCTAGTCAATAACTGACGAATTTATTAACTATATAAACTCGATTCAATTCTTACTGCCTGCTACTTTTGCTAGCAGCAATGCCATAATAAATTAATTCAATTTCCCAGCGGAAGAGCACTCTTTATTCATCATTACGGTAATTGAAGGCACACAACTGTTCAGTTTGTTCGTTAGATTTTTTTTTTTCCTTCCTCCGTTCTGTTATTGTTACTTTCTGGTGTGAAGGTAAATCCTCTACGATGTTTTTAATGTAAATGTTAGGAGGCGTATCGCTACTAGTTTCAGTCTCATCTGACTTGACGGGGGAGTCTCCCACCTCCATCGACTCGTCGGGTTCGGTTTTATCTTCTCCGTCTCGTCCAGAGGCGGTTGAAGAAGTTTGACCTTGATCGAAGGATTCTTCGGTTGATCAGGAGACGACTGGAAGACACAGTAAACGACGTACCTTTAGCTCACGTTAGATACAAACATTATGAAGCTCCCTATGCAATTATTAGCTATAAACGGAGACAATGAAGGCATTAAAATAACAAATATCAACACATTGCAGCCGATGCGTTATCTTTAATTGAATGCTTGTGGTTTATATATCCCACCCATAGTCATCAAATTACCCTCCCATAGTATCCCAAATGACCCTCCCCTAGTCAATAACTGACGAATTTATTAACTATATAAACTCGATTCAATTCTTACTGCCTGCTACTTTTGCTAGCAGCAATGCCATAATAAATTAATTCAATTTCCCAGCGGAAGAGCACTCTTTATTCATCATTACGGTAATTGAAGGCACACAACTGTTCAGTTTGTTCGTTAGATGTTTTTTTTTTCCTTCCTCCGTTCTGTTATTGTTACTTTCTGGTGTGAAGGTAAATCCTCTACGATGTTTTTAATGTAAATGTTAGGAGGCGTATCGCTACTAGTTTCAGTCTCATCTGACTTGACGGGGGAGTCTCCCACCTCCATCGACTCGTCGGGTTCGGTTTCCATCTTCTCCGTCTCGTCCAGAGGCGGTTGAAGAAGTTTGACCTTGATCGAAGGATTCTTCGGTTGATCAGGAGACGACTGGAAGACACAGTAAACGACGTACCTTTAGCTCACGTTAGATACAAACATTATGAAGCTCCCTATGCAATTATTAGCTATAAACGGAGACAATGAAGGCATTAAAATAACAAATATCAACACATTGCAGCCAATGCGTTATCTTTAATTGAATGCTTGTGGTTTATATATCCCACCCATAGTCATCAAATTACCCTCCCATAGTATCCCAAATGACCCTCCCCTAGTCAATAACTGACGAATGTATTAACTATATAAACTCGATTCAATTCTTACTGCCTGCTACTTTTGCTAGCAGCAATGCCATAATAAATTAATTCAATTTCCCAGCGGAAGAGCACTCTTTATTCATCATTACGGTGATTGAAGGCACACAATTGTTCAGTTTGTTCGTTAGATGTTTTTTTTTCCTTCCTCCGTTCTGTTATTGTTACTTTCTGGTGTGAAGGTAAATCCTCTACGATGTTTTTAATGTAAATGTTCTTCCATCTTCTCCGTCTCGTCCAGAGGCGGTTGAAGAAGTTTGACCTTGATCGAAGGATTCTTCGGTTGATCAGGAGACGACTGGAAGACACAGTAAACGACGTACCTTTAGCTCACGTTAGATACAAACATTATGAAGCTCCCTATGCAATTATTAGCTATAAACGGAGACAATGAAGGCATTAAAATAACAAACATCAACACAATGCAGCCAATGCGTTATCTTTAATTGAATGCTTGTGGTTTATATATCCCACCCATAGTCATTAAATTACCCTCCCATAGTATCCCAAATGACCCTCCCCTAGTCAATAAGTGACAAATTTTTTAACTATATAAACTCGATTCAATTCTTACTGCCTGCTACTTTTGCTATGTTTTGCGATTCTCGCTGATGTTAAAACAGTATTACCTGTCGTTTACTGTGTACCAAGTGACCCGTTTTTCTTCAAACATTGTTTCACCCGCCAATCAGTTTCCGCTTTTGGTACTCGAATATAGGCTTGTGCGATTTTTTTTGTGTCGTTCTCATTGGTTGCAAGCAACCCCATTTTGATATATGTATCAACCATTCATACCACCTGCTTTGTACATATCGCCAAATTTATGATGGGTTTATGGTGGCTGAGAAAATAAAAATGTAATTGGGTATTAAATCAAACTGTTAAGGGTGGAATCTGGGGAGCAGATTCATCTGCCGACAAAATTTCGGGGATCTAGCATGATTCTTCCAAAAACAGTGAACCTGTCTGTATTGCTTCCTCATCTCCAAGTTTTTTTTTTTTTTTTTTTTTTTTTTTTTTTTTAACGGGAGGATGTTATAGGGGAGGGGTTCAGACTTTTCAGTTCAATTTTTTGAGTATTTTCCTTACTATATATCCACTAAGGTAAAACAAAATATTATCTTTAAATGAATTTAAAGATACGAAGCACACGATGCCACCATAACAATATGGTGCGCGATATCAACAATTTTTATTTCAATAACAACAATAGTTGTAACAATAGTTGCACTATTATAGAAGGTTGGCTTTGACTGACGCTTCTTGCCCACCAGTGGCGGGCGTTACAGTACTTGCGACGGGCCTCGCGGGCCGCCACCATATTTGAATAAGCCGTGACCCACACGGACGAGGCGAGGGCCTGTCGCCGGTTGGTCCCCAGTCTCCCAGACAAGGAAGCTGGAGCTCCCATCCAAGGAAAAGTCGTGCCGGTGAAAATTTGGTTGTGCTGTGGACAACAGAATTCAGTGACAATTGAAAATAGGGGATGTTTTCATCATCGATGTATATACATCGATGGTTTTCATCCCAACGCACCTGATCCTCAGCGTGGTAGGCCGTGATCGCCGCCTTGACGTTACGGATCATTCTCTCGGCAAGGTTCGGTGCGTGGTAGTGCCGTGGCAGCAAACGAGTGTTGATTCCCGCTGATAGCAGGAACTCCTTGAACGCCTTGCTGGTGATAACGCTGACTTGGTCCGTGATAAGCGTTATTTGCTGAAAACATGCTCATCAAGCAAGCAGATCAGATTAGTGGTGGCTTGCCGTTTGAACGAAAGAAGCAATACGAAGCTTAAAAATCCATCGACGCACACCAACAGAAATTTATTCCCATTTTTACTGCGGGGGAAGTGAGCCACATCAATAAACATAGCCTCCATGGGCCGAGTATAAGAGACGGAGGATAAATTTATTATTTTATCCGGTTTTATTATCATATTTAGAACGGGCACATACTAAGCAGTCCTGTACCTGTTTCCTCAGGCGTTTGCCTGTAAGTTGAGATAATAGAATTGGGATTGAATCCGAGAGAGTTATATGGTACCCCATGTGGGAACCAAACACAGAGGCATGACATAATTTAAATATGTACGGAAGCAATTGCGTAGGAATATACATGCGTTCATACGCCCCACATCGATAATACAAAATATCATTTTTCAGAAAAACCTTTCCTAGTATTCGTTTGAGCCTAAATATTGTATGTAATCGTAATCAAGTTGGCTCACCTTATCTGTAGATTCAACAGCAGATTAGCGAAATGTTTGCTGCTTGAGTAAGATTCGAGCACACTCTTTGTAAAATAATGATATTTACAATTAGAATACTGGAGTAACGAGTAAAAACGAGTAGTTGCAACTGAAAATCGACAAAACAAAACTAATGTTGAGGGGGAGGGGGAGCGAAAAATTGACTATGTACGGATTGACTATGTACTGAAGCAATTGCGTAGGAATATACATGCGTTCATACGCCCCACATCGATAATACAAAATATCATTTTTCAGAAAAACCTTTCCTAGTATTCGTTTGAGCCTAAATATTGTATGTAATCGTAATCAAGTTGGCTCACCTTATCTGTAGATTCAACAGCAGATTAGCGAAATGTTTGCTGCTTGAGTAAGATTCGAGCACACACTCTTTGTAAAATAATGATATTTACAATTAAAATACTGGAGTAACGAGTAGTCGCAACTGAAAATCGACAAAACAAAACTAAGGTTCAGGGGGAGGGGGAGCGAAAAGTTGACTATGTACGGATTGACTATGTACGGAAGCAATTGCGTAGGAATATACATGCGTTCATACGCCCCACATCGATAATACAAAATATCATTTTTCAGAAAAACCTTTCCTAGTATTCGTTTGAGCCTAAATATTGTATGTAATCGTAATCAAGTTGGCTCACCTTATCTGTAGATTCAACAGCAGATTAGCGAAATGTTTGCTGCTTGAGTAAGATTCGTGCACACTCTTTGTAAAATAATGATATTTACAATTAAAATACTGGAGTAACGAGTAGTTGCAACTGAAAATCGACAAAACAAAACTAAGGTTCAGGGGGAGGGAGACCCTAAAAATTGACGGGTAGAGACGGGTAGAAACTTACTCAAATATTTATTTAAAATATTTTTAAACCGATCCATATCATCGTGGGAAATTAGATCGGTATTTATTTTCTCTTCCAATGGGTTGTAAAGTTCGTTTCCTAAATTCCCATAGGTTGATCCCTGTAGTTCGCGTGGGGGTGCTGTAGCGGGACTTTCTACGGCGGAGAGACTTTCCACTCGTAAGTCAATGGATCTATGTAAACATGGGGTTGCCCAGACCTCCTTTACTAGTTCACTCTTATTAAAATTATTGTCATCCGATTTATTGTTCCGCCTGCTCATTAAATATTTCTCTTTACGTTCTCGCTTGGGCGTGTGGCGAAAAATTTCCAATTCTGGATGTTCTGCCTTTACACGCACACGTACACTACGTGGACGATCCCAGGTGCCGCGTTTTTGTGCGGTTTTATAGTGTGGTGTCCAAAAACAACACACTCTTGCGTGTCCCACTCTTGAATGGCAGACGCCTGAACGACATTTCTGAGCGCACGCAAGAACGGGAGGACAAAAAAGTGGAGTGCGGTATTTTAACCGCACTCAAACTTCGACTCAAGAATGTCCCGTTCATTCGTCGACTTCACACTATACGTGTGAAGGGCCCTAATGACCCCTACCGCCTTCTTCTACTAACCGTGGTTGAATTCATCCCAACGTCCACACGCTGAATTCGATTACGGTACGCCCATGCCTCACAACTACAGTCAGTCCATCGATGGAACTGCATCGCGCCAACCGACCCCCCCCCCCCCTCCAAATCAACCAAGATTTTTTTCCAAATCGTAAACCGCATCCTGCCCTTGGACCAAATTCAGTTGACTCACAGCACTCACAACATTCTCGTGATTCCCCGGCGCTGACCACACCATCAGTTCATCAATACGGTAATGATCAACTCAACGATTGAGACTCTTCACAGAAAATCGTTACCAAGACAGAAGTGCGTAATAAAAACAAAAAGAAATCGGCATGTTTTGCGATTCTACAGCCGTTGATGAATGAATTTACTGAACATTCCTTCGATCTCGAAATATATACCTATATTCCTCCTTTCTTATAATAATAATATAATAAATCTATATTCCTACTTTCTTATAATAATTCTTTGGAGAGTCATAACTTTTTAGAATAAGTATATAAATGTGAATGACACATTTATTTTTATGTATATTTTTTTACATACCTACATATTTTAGCTAAATGTTTGCGATGTGATTGTACTGTTTACGACCAGATTCAACTGATATTATCAACAATGGAATAGATTTTTTAAATCCAAAAACTTGTTTATAACCTCCACACCCGCTCTTTCTTTCGAGTTAGAACATCAGAAGCCATCAAGGCCGATTGCCCAGAACATCCTACATTTTATTATTAATTTCAATAAAAAATAATGTACCTACGCAAAAATATATTGAAGCCGTTGTTTAAAACGATGTTCCTTGAATCTGTATAGTAGGTATTTCCACTTTCCCCGCCCGCCCTTTTCCTCATTAAGGAGCTAAGTATAATGAAAAGCTTAACCACTTCACAAGCACCGTACCCCTTTCGAAATATCCCCTTGGCGCTACTGCGAGACGTTTTTATTACTTCCACAAGCAACTAATACTTGATGGTGATTAGTATTAGTTGCTTAGGGGAAGGAGGATCATGTTTTTAGGTAGTGAAAGTAATAAAAATACTACAAATACAAACTTTTTATACAAGTATTAGTTGCTTGTGGAAGTAATAAAAACGTCTCGCAATACCGCCAAGGGTCAATGTGGGTCGCGATGGCTTCGTCTGTATTCAGACGTTTTTCTTAAAGAAGTATTTGAGTGTATTATGACGAGTTTTAGGACATCGACGCCCGCCCTTTTCCTCATTAAGGAGCTAAGTATAATGGGTCGAATTATTGATTTCCTTTTTCAATGAAACAAGCGACGTCTATTATGTACGTGAGAAAATCTCGACGTTTCCTAGCATCGGTAGCTTCATATTGGAGCACTACACCTTCCGATTTCTTCGGCAACTGAGATTGCACCACTTTGAGCCGCAAATACGCCCTCATGTGCGACTGGTTTGTTTCATGTGTGGTTATAGCAAAATCAAGAAATTCGAAATCGCTGAAACCGATTTTCCCCCAACTTTTGGGTCGTTTTGAAATTAGTAAACAAAGCCAACAAAACAGTTTCTTTTGTTCAGCACAAGCGGTTAGCCAATCGATTTTCTCGTAGAGGTCGATAGACAGATTTGGATTAGATGTCGTAAACTCTTCCAAAGCCGGACGAGGTCTTCCTTTCAAAAGAACTTCTTTTCCGTCTCTTATACTAAGACTGTTGAAATCTTTTGCTATGAGCCTTTCAATAGTGCGAGTAAGATTTTCATTATTATCACTATTTGGTTTACCATTTTTTGCCGAATCTTCAGCTTTGAGTGGATTGCTCAAGATAGGCGACTTAGAAAGACGCTTATCCACTGCACTGAAATAGTTCGTTCTTTGAAAATTATCTTCGAGTCCCTTGAGAAACGAGACAGATTTTCGGTGGACGTGGCTTTCTCCGTGAACGAAGGCTTTTTTTTTTTTAAATTTGTTTGAACTCTGGTTTTTTCTCTGGGTCGTATAATATAATACTGAATTCTCAATACTCTCGTATTGTTCAAATTGTTTCCCCCTCATTTAACAGCTCCGGCGACCTGAGGGGTTTATGCTGCAATAGAGTGATTAGTTGTCTAAAAGCTTTTGACTGAGAATATCATAATGAATCTTCTCATATTCTGTTGAATGATTTGTCACAGTATCCACAAACGAATGGTCGCAAATTCAAGTAGGTGACTTTATGCTGCAATAGAGTGCTTAGTTGTCTAAAAGCTTTGGGGCACATGTTACACTGATAATTCCGAACATCAGTGTGAGTGGGGATATGGCGAACGAGAGTGTATTGGAACTTGAACTGTTTGCCACCCTTGTAAGGATGCGTTCATAAGGTCACATCCAGGCTCGTTGAGGTCCAAGGAAGATGATCCACAGCTCACAGATTGTATAGTGGATGAATCCACCGATTCTTTTGACTCAACGGTGTTTTGAATACCACTCATATGAGAGTTGTGCATCTTTTTAAAATGTATCGAATGCTTGTGACAAACCAAGTTTGACATTTGGTTTAAGCCCTTGTGACACACGTCACATTTGTAAGGCCTCTCATTTGTGTGTGTGTATTCGTGGTTACCCTTTTGATGGAATCCTTCTCCGCAAACCGAACATAAATGACGTTTAATATAATGAATCTTCTCATATTCTGTTGAATGATTTGTCACAGTATCCACAAATGAATGGTCGCAAATTCCAGTAGGTGACTTTATGCTGCAAAAGAATGTTTAGTTGTCTAAAAGCTTTTGACTGAGAATATCATATCCATAATATAATAATATAATATAATAATCATAATATAATAATAAGAATATTCATAATGAATCTTCTCATATTCTGTTGAATGATTTGTCACAGTATCCACAAACGAATGGTCGCAAATTCAAGTAGGTGACTTTATGCTGCAATAGAGTGCTTAGTTGTCTAAAAGCTTTGGGGCACATGTTACACTGATAATTCCGAACATCAGTGTGAGTGGGGATATGGCGAACGAGTGTGTATTGGAACTTGAACTGTTTGCCACCCTTGTAAGGATGCGTTCATAAGGTCACATTCAGGCTCGTTGAGGTCCAAGGAAGATGATCCACAGCTCACAGATTGTATAGTGGATGAATCCACCGATTCTTTTGACTCAACGGTGTTTTGAATACCACTCAAATGAGAGTTGTGCATCTTTTTAAAATGTATCGAATGCTTGTGACAAACCAAGTTTGACATTTGGTTAAAGCCCTTGTGACACACGTCACATTTGTAAGGCCTCTCATTTGTGTGTGTGTATTCGTGGTTACCCTTTTGATGGAATCCTTTTCCGCAAACCGAACATAAATGACGTTTAATATCATAATGAATCTTCTCATATTCTGTTGAATGATTTGTCACAGTATCCACAAACGAATGGTCGCAAATTCAAGTAGGTGACTTTATGCTGCAATAGAGTGCTTAGTTGTCCAAAAGCTTTTGACTGAGAATATCATATTGATAATATAATATAATAATAATATAATATAATAATAATATAATATAATAATAATATAATATAATAATAAGAATATTCATAATGAATATTCTCATATGATGTGTCACAGTATCCTCAAACGAATGGTCGCAAATTCCAGTAGGTGACTTTATGCTGCGATAGAGTGCTTAGTTGTCTAAAAGCTTTGAGGCACATGTTACACTGATAATTCCGAACATCAGTGTGAGTGGGGATATGGCGAACGAGAGTGTATTGGAACTTGAACTGTTTGCCACCCTTGTAAGGATGCGTTCATAAGGTCACATCCAGGCTTGTTGAGGTCCAAGTAAGATGATCCAAAGCTCACCGATTGTATAGTGGATGAATCCACCGATTATTTTGCCTCAACGGTGTTGTGAATACCACTCATATGAGAGTTGTGCATCTTTTTAAAATGTATCGAATGCTTGTGACAAACCAAGTTTGACATTTGGTTTAAGCCCTTGTGACACACGTCATATTTGTAAGGCCTCTCATTTGTGTGTGTGTATTCGTGGTTACCCTTTTGATGGAATCCTTCTCCGCTAACCGAACATAAATGACGTTTAATATCATAATGAATCTTCTCATATTCTGTTGAATGATTTGTCACAGTATCCACAAACGAATGGTCGCAAATGCAAGTAGGTGACTTTATGCTGCAATAGAGTGCTTAGTTGTCTAAAAGCTTTTGACTGAGAATATCATATTCATAATATAATATAATAATAATATAATATAATAATAAGAATGTTCATAATGAATATTCTCATATGATGTGTCACAGTATCCTCAAATGAAATCCGTTAATTTGTTCTCGAAAAGATCAACGGTCTGCAGCACTGTTGATCTGATTGTATCTTTCATCACGTGTTTGACTTTCTTAGATTCTTTACCTTTTGACGTACATGATTCAGTTTTAGTGACCCACTGCTCATAATAAATTTCCTGATCCTCGTAAGGCTTATAAGAGATCATTTGGTTATTGCATGTCTGACATTTTCTTTGCAAACAAGCTGCACTGTTACTATCACAACATATATTGCTCACGAGTGATTTTGGGTCACTGGAATACAGAACCCCGGCCTTGTGAAGAGATTTCACAAGATAACTCATGTTTTCATGCACTTTGCATATGCAAGTATCCCTGTCCGCTACTTTCTGAGGAACCACCCAAAATGGTTTCAATTTGCATAACGTGGCATAACTTAGTTTATAATTCTTTATGTCACAAAATTTTATGTGCAGCTCTTTCAACGGGGCAGAAAGGTTTCTTTTTTGACCTCATGTCGTGTTATGCAGTCTTTTTTTCCAGGGCACATTTTGCTATGCTCATCGTCTTCAAAAAAGGCTAGAGGAGAAAAAGAAAACTTTGAGGAGAGGAAGTTAACTTCGTTGAGCAGGCGATACTTCCTTAGAAACCCGGAATTTTTTTGGAACGATTTGCTGAAAGCCGTTTTTTCGCTTTCCCTCAACCCCCTATAATATTCACCCGAAGAATCTCGTACCGTTTCTCCAGCCAGCAACCTTCTGGCTATGTATTCCTTTTTTCCCTTCATCACTCTCCGTACTCTACTTCGAGGAGACGCATTATTCTGGCTTAGTTGCATCTTCACTCGATACATTCTTTTCCTCAGTCTCTCATTTGCCTTCCTCAACCGTTTTTTGTCATCTTCCAGTCGTTTATTTAAGGCCACCATTTTCAATCGGTTCTTTCTAACTTTATCCTTTGCTAGTTTTTTAATATGTCGTTCACGAGAGGCTGATGAGGGTTGCTTTGACGTTGATGGTGTATCATGTAATGTATCCAATACGTCTATTCCAGATTTCTTCTTCCCTTTGTTATTCCGATAAAATTTCCTGAACTTCTCCCTCCAAACTTAACGGTTCACTCTCAGCTCACAAGGAGTCATGTCAGTAACTAATTTCACCTGCTTCTTTTCTAGTTTCTTCTTGTACTTCACCCTTTCTTCAAGCCTCAACTCCTCCAACAGAACTGGGTCGCTTTTCATGCGCTCGCGTCTTTTCCTATCGTACTCTCGTTTTTCCCGCCTCTGCTCCTCATTCTGTTTATCATTTCCTCGAGAAGTTGGGCTAGATTATATTTAATATGATGCCTAGCTGTATTTCGAGTACATCACAAGCCAAAGTCCTCTAAAAACGTATGCAGTGATTTTTCGAAAAATCAGCTTCTAAAATGTTCGAATGTTTTACGAAAATTCGATGAAAAGACTGACAAATTTCAAAAAAATTACACTAAGCATGTCAACCTGTGCTTAAAAAAAGCAACCGGGAACCCCTCATTCATGTCATCAGCGTCACCAATTCGTAGTCATTGGGTCCATGAGTCCCATCTATGCACACAATGTTGCCACCGTACCTTTCCAACTTGGAACATTGGGCGTCGTTCATAAGTGCGAGGAAGAAATCTTCTTTTGACAGAAGTGGGTACTCAGTACATTCGCTTCCTTGGGATTTATAAAAAAGGATGCTATTTTCACCACTCAATTCTTTCGCCCATGCATCCACACTGAGAGCATCACACTCGTGTTTTACGTACACAGGATTCAGATTGAAACTGGTCGCAATATTCACCAAATCTCTCCTAGTTGTTAAATCTAATCTCTGAATTTCGTTGGCGTTGGAAATCCGACGAAGTATGCCATACAGAATGTCACTTAGTGGTACGTTGGTAGCAATTTTATTGGCGATGGATAACCTCTCAGCAGGGGTGAGAGAAATGTGGACCAACTCTTGCTCATGTCCCCAGTGGGTTTCAATAAATTGTACCGTACACTTACCATCCGATTCAACCTTCAATAAAATTTCTGAAGGACAGTATCCACCGATCTTTCTAGAGCCCTGGGTTTTAATCTGCCGAATACCTTTTCCGTCTGGTGAGAAACGGCCAGATCTGTGGCAGATTCTTTGCGAACCGGTCTTGTTGAGTTGATTCCCACGGTATTTTTTGTAGAAGGCGCAGTTTTCTTGCTCAACCGTCGTTTTCCAAGTCCTGAATTCAGCAAGTGAACCGAAGTTAACACTCTGAGCGGAACATCTTTTCTATGTCACCCTGCGGAACACCCGTCTGCATGGACAAACGTAAGATGGAACACCCGTCCAGGTGGAATTTCTCCTGGAGAAATACCCATCTTCTATATTTGAAGACCCTTTTTACGTAGAAAACCCATTTAATTGTCAAAAAAATGCACAAAATGAATTTTTGAATATATAGGAAGAAAGTGTGATGAAAATCATAGGGGAATGCATGGTTTTTCACTGAATAAATGGAATAAGATTGAACTTTATTTTTACAAAACAAATATTGTTTAGAGTAGGTAAGCATAGGTAAATATTTTAAAGACAAATATCACCAAAAATGTATAGAAAGAAAAAAATAATACGAAAGTGAAAAGTACAAAATACCTCATACAAAAAGTATACCTACTACAAAAAATTGAAATTTTGATTATCGGAATATTCTTGTCAAAAAATCAACATAACATTATTGGAGATAATATATGGATGATATAAATGGAGTTTTATCATCCAGGTCTTCAATAATACCAAAGCCGATTTTTCGGGTTTTGTGTTCGAAGAACCGTGTTGACATCTTCAACGAGTTATCAACACGTCTCCTCTACGATTCTCCCTTTCTTCAGATCTTTTGTTGTGTCCTCCTTTGACGTCAGCCCAATGTCATCCATGAGGTGGCTCACCAACTCAGTTCGTTGGGAATGGCTGAATGCCCATCTTCGTCTAGCTGAAATGGAATTCGTCACTGATGCTATCCCTGAAAGTTTGTTACCAGCGTCAGCGTTAATGGTCTGTTCTAATGTCAGGTCAATGGGTGTTCGAGAAAAGCTCTTACTTGTTCTCTTTACTGTGAATAGTCCATCTTTCAACTGTTGTGAAATGTGATCATGATCACCACTTGTGAGAGAATTGATAATGTTATCAGTGAAGGGACTAACCATCTGGCATAGTTTTGGTGGTTGAAAGTAAAGAACAGATTGTTTATTTTGCAGAGTGAGTGTACAAACAGCAAAATGTCTCCCATTCTTTGGCTCCTGTTGAAGTCGTTGTAGTTGTCAAAATATTGGATATAAATCATCCATATTTGAGCTGTCATGCCGTGGTTGCCTCGTGCAGTTAGTTGCTCAAACTCATAGTATTTTTCAATCAAACATTTCAAATCAGAGTCAAGTGCTTTAAAAGCGTCAGTAGCACAGCTTGTGGCAGATCCAATCAATTTTGATAGATCAATGTCCAAAAGAGAGTCACCATTTTCTACCGACGAAATGAATAAATCGTAATGAAGTTTTCGCAGGCATAGCGCTAGCAATCTGTGTATTCTTTTGCACCGATTGTAGTTGGTCCCCCCCACAAATCCCAATACAGATCCTTGAGCTATAATGCCTGCCTCGGTGAGAACCTCCACCACCCCTGAACCGTCAATGAATTTGCCAAGTGCTTTGAACAGAGCCAGCTCAATGTGAAATGGCCCCAGTCCAATAAAAACGTCGTTAAACTGGGGTGAATCCTGGCTCTGGATTTCTAGAGCCATTCTGGCTATGTTGAGATCGTATGTGCACATAATTTTGCTTTGACCGCATTCTTCCTTAACTTGCAACGCCATCTGCAAAGTATGTCTGACAACAGCATATGAAGTTGGGGAAGAGTTGATTTGTGGGAGGTAGGCGATAGTTTGTGATGGCGTTGTGTCAACAAACAATTGGGCATTAAAACCAACCCACATGAGGCAGTCAGGAGTGGAGAAAAATATCAATGACCAGATGATGTCGTAAACTCTGAAATCTTTTGGGATCGGAATAACAGATTGAGGATTTGTCAATACATGAAAACTTGAAAGTTTTGGATTTTTCATGTATGGTTGTATATCTGACACAATCTCTTCAAAAGCCCTCCGTCTTCTCTGTACATTGACTGCAACCGGTTCTTCTTCTTTGTCATGAGCCTCAGAAACATCATCAGCAGATGTTGTGAGCATTTCCATGTCATCAGCAGATGTTGTGTTCTGAAAAATAATTCCTACCGTGTCATGCAGGGTGTTTTTTCCAGTTGACGTTTCCACAAAACGATCAAAATTATTAAACGCAACACTCGTGGATAAATTTGGCAACTTCTTGATGGGGTAGGGAATTATAGAGGTGGAATGATGAGAGGAATATGATAGTTCAGTTTCCATCTTTAGTTTCATTTTTGGTGCAAAAAGTGCAATTTTTCAAGTGAAGTCTGCCAGTACTTTCCAGCGGGCCAGAGGTGGCAGACTAGGCTCATTCGTCTTCTATGTATGAGTAGTTTCAATGACCAAAATTTCAAGAATCCTTAACTAGTTTCATTTTTGGCGCAAAAAGTGCAATTTTTCAAGTGGCGTCTGCCAGTACTTTCCAGCGGGCTAGAGGCGGCAGACTAGGCTCATTTGTCTTCTGATGGTAAGTACTCTTATTGACTGCAATTTCATAAGCCCACAACTTCGTTTCATTTTCACCCTAAAAAATACAGATTTTTCAAGAGCGTCTGCCCGGAGTTTCCAGCGGATTTGGGGTGGCAGACTTACATTTCCGTAACGTACGGATCTAGAAGTAACTCCTGTAAAAATTTCAGCTCTCCTCGACTAGTTACCATTTCGGCCAATTTTGGCAATTTCAAACGGCCGCCATTTCTGATTCCAGCGGCTTTCGGTCGGCAGACGACCGGTATAGTTTTTCTCTGGGCAATCTCTATCAAATCCTATATTCAAAAATTCTCCGCCTCTCGTGACCTCTTTTGAGGGCTGGCTCCTGGACTATAAGGGCACTGAGCGGCTGCAGCGAGTGCGCAGATGCTCCTTGACAGCCCTATTAACTCTCTGAGATGTTACACCTACTCCAGTCAGACTGGTACAGACCTCTGACATGACCAAACCTGCCTGCTGAGCCAGTTGCGACGAAATTACGTTTATCTGTGAACCAGAGTCCAAGAGAGCTCGAGCAGGAGTGCCCGGAAGCTCCCCCCCCCCCCCCCCCCTCTACCCGTGATGATATGTGAACTACAGCCATGAGGGGAAGCCCTCCTGTTAGAGAAAATCTAAGACAAGATTTAATATTAGAATTATTGGACAAATTATACATTTCAGAACTAGTGCCGAGACTAGTGCGCCCAGCCAAGACCTGCTTACAAACTAAACCCATTGTACCACTTAATTTTGTATTCACTGTATCTGACTGAGGAGGGTCAGGCTGCCTCCCTCCTGGCCATTTCAAGGAATCAGTTGACTGGAAGCCAAGCCTGACCCGACACCCTCAATCTGAGTTACGGGAGCTGGCTCTGGGAGAACCAGGAACAAGCCCTGTGCTGTGTGTGAAGACCTATTGGGTGCATGATCTAGTTGGCTGGAACAATCCATGTCTCCAGCGACTGACAACATTGACATGTCAGATCCCCAACTACGCAGAGCGGGTCCTGGACCAGAGCAATTTGACACATTATTTCCTATAGATTTATCTGACCTGGTGAAAGAAGAAGGGGAGGTATCCTTTGGTGCAGCAGCTGATTGCATCGACAATCTAGTTGGAGCCTTGTTAGAATGCAACCACGGATGATGACGTTGTCCACATATGTTGCACGTTCTAGATGACGAGCAGTCAGTGACCTTGTGCCTGAACGAAAAACAGTTTCGGCAAACCCCAATTTTCTGAACGAATTCTTCCTTGTCGTGGAGGTTCAGATTTTGAAACTCTTCACACTGGTACAGAAAGTGACTGCCTGAGCAGTAATGACATCGAAGTGATTGATGGCTTGCGGCATTCTCTGGCCGTACAGCATGGGATCTAGAACTAGGTGAAGTACTTATTGGTCTACGTAGGGACTGTGATCTAGACTTGATGGCTTCGGACCTATTTGAGTACTTCTTCGATGGGGCGAGGTAAGCTGCTCTCAATTCCTGCTCCAAGAATTCGATCAACATGTCATGGGTGGGAACTACGTCTTCTTTGTCGGTGCCCTCTCTATTGAATTCCTCTAAGTGGGAAAATAGAGCCTCGAACAATAGGAAGTTAGCCAATTCTTTGCTGTTTCAACTAGTTTCCTGCATCGCTTTGACCCAAGAACGAGCAGCATGCAGAAACGGCTCCAACTGAGCTGCTTCCAATTTTGTGACCCTGGGCATTAGATTCCTTTTCTCGAAGGTTTTTAGGGCCAATCTGTGTTTCCCGGAACCTTCAGCGCACAAGGAGTTATAGACAAATTCATAATCGGTTCCTACTGAACTAGATATTATTGATCTGGCGCTACCTTCTAATTTGCTCACTAGGGCCTGATATTTGATTTCTTTAGGGAGCTCTACATCGTGATGGACTGCCGCATCGAAGAGTTTCTTGAATCTGGCGAACTCTGTGACATCACCCGAATAGATGGGCACAGTCGATAGCATGATGTTCATTAATTTCACTTTTTCCGCGATCGAAGTATTAGAGGGTTTGGTTTGGGCGGGGCTATCATCCACTGAAGGAACTAATGAGCTAGTGTAGAACCGCAGCTCACTTACTTTTTCGGCGAGTATGTCCATTACTTGTTCATTCTCCAGTGTTTGGAGTGCCGCTAGGAACGATTTTCCCTGTTCTAGGCTTTCCCGAATTAGAACTCGAGTTTGTTCATTCCGATTTTTAACTTTGGTCACTTGCACTACCTCAATCGACCACTTGCGGATCTCCAAATAGAGTTTCTTATCGGACGGGCTAAGACCTATTACCGTGGTGGCGTCGAGACCGATCCGTTTCGGTTCCATCGTCCTATTATACTTTACGAACTAATACCGTCAACCGAACAAATCCGAACTAAATAACGTAACGATACAATGGGATGGTGGATGTTACACTATACCCATACGCTATAATACTAATGTGAGAACGTTGGTAGCCTAACTTTGGTTTGTGAGTTTCATGCCAGCGAGTAACAATAATCCATAATAAAAGGGCCATTCCACGTCAAATGCACACACCTTTTTCCTTCACCATCTCGGATTTTGATGAAATTTGGTACATAGGTTATCTTTATAGAAACTAAGAAGAATACCAAATTTCAGTTCAATATCTCAAACGGTTTCCGAAATGTAACTCTATAAAGTTTCCAAAAACCACAAAATGTTGACCTTTCGGGGCATTTTCAAATGGACATAGCAGCTCTCCTAGACAAGATAGAGAGTTGAAACTTGTGTCATTTTAAAGCCAATTATAAGGGCGTTCATAAGACATGCACCTATAGGTTTTTTTTCCGAAATTCTAATTTGTCTATAAAAGATAACCTATGTACCGAATTTTATTAAAATCTGAGATGATGAAGGAAAAAGGTGTGTTGATTTGACACGCATGACCCAAAATGACCATATATAAATCCATTTCCAAGAAGTATCCAAAAAATGCTCGTGAATTAATCGGAAATGTTCAATGTTATCTCTGCACTCCTATAATGATCGTTTGATAGGACGACTCGGAAACAAGACCTACAGATCAAGGACAGGTTTAGGCCCGTCAGTTAGGTGATAGCGATCCATGTCTGAGCCGCCCAGTTTCATATAATAGAATGAAAATGGGCAAGATCGAGGGTTTGATCCAACATAGATGAACTTACAGGTGCTCGTGAAGTACGACAAAATTAGGTAAATACTGGTTGAGGTAAGCGATAAACACAGTGACTTGTAGATGGGTCATTATTTGAAGACAATTATTAGGCGTATTTCATGCTGTACCTCCTACTTTGGGATTAAGAAGGTAATGGGAAGATTTGTACAACAATAATCTCTGTCATTTCAAGAAAGATTAAATGATTAAATTAACTAAGTTACGTTATCACAGAGAGCAATAAGGATTATAAAGAACTATATAAGTTTCGTATCGTAGTTAACAGAACCACTTTTTAAAAAAGGTTTATTTGAATTACCAGGGAATATTTACAGACTGTGTTTGAAGAAGGAGAACTCAAGAGCTGGGGCTCGCAGGCTCCCTTTATAAGTTCTGCAACTGCTGATTAGGCTAAATATGCGCGTGGGAATATTATTTTGTATAATAGACATTTAATGAATATGTAATTTATATGTACGAAAAAGAACAATCAGCACAATACTTTCATAGATTTCCGAACAACAATATACTCGGAAATTGAAGCACCACACACACACTTCAGTGCCTTACCATCGGACAATTATCATGTAGATGCTTCAAATTTCGGCTCAACATTGTTCTCCTGCAATAAGACTGAAAAAGAGTAGTCTGCCTTCAGTAACCCGTTGTTTAAGTTAGGCAGACTGAAATTGAAAAATTGCAATTTTCAAGGTCAAAATGAATGTATTTTGGGAAAGTTGTACCTAATTTTGGCGTGTGATACTAGCATGTTAGTGTAAACTTTTTGACGCAGTCTGCCATCAATATTCCGCTGCCTTCTGGCGGCAGACTGAACTCAAACGTGGAAAAACAGAAATACATAATTTCAATTATTGACAATTTTTATGGTAAAAATGCATCTTCTTTAGGACGATTCAAATTTTGGCACAAGATACTACCGTGTAAGGAGAAACTTTGTGACATGGTCTGCCATCAATATCCAACTGATTTTTTCGGCAGACCAACAATATTAGGTATCTTACTTACATAATATGTTATAATTTGCCATCCCTCAGCACCTTTATTAGCTGCAAGTAATTTTTTCTACATCCATTTTCCTTCATGTCCGACTGTAGAAAATATCTTTAATTTATAAATGAAACAAGGGAGAAGCATCAAACAGAATACGATGTAAAACGAATAATCAGTGTAATCAGAATAAATCATGCTCTTAACGTAAAGAGGAAAGGAACAAAGAAGTATATATACATTGAGAGGGTAGCTAGCTATACATAGGTAACAGCGAATTTAGTAATGTAATATCACAAAATCAATTTTTCAACATGAAACGGAAATACTTATAGAAAATCATCTGAAAACCCATTCCCTTAAAAGTAAAATTGAATAAAGAACATAATAGGTAGGTAGTGTAAACCAAAGTTTTTTATCATAATTCCGTAACCATTTTTACATTTTGTATCATTATTAAATCTTTTTTCTTTTTAAATGTCTTCTTTTCTTTTTTTTGTGCTTATGGCGCTACTTCAGTAATCATCTTCTCCAGAAGTGGATTCATCATCTTCCAAATCATAATTTTCAACCTCATCTTCGTTTATACTCGCAGATTCTTGAGACACAAGGGTTTCTTCCGATTTTTCGGAAAATCGAATAAAAAAAAACTCTGCAAATTCTTGACACAACGGTTCATTATCTTCTTTGTACAGATCACCCTTCTGTCTAGATCACTAGGTCTAAATGTCTAGATCCTAAATGTTAGATTAATTATTATTATCAATTATCACTAATTATTAACAATTTTATCAAGTATCTAGTGAAAATTATTATAATTTATTGTTAGGTATTAATAATTTGTATTTATTATTAATAATAATTATTATTAATTATGATTAATTAATACGATATAATTCTGGGGTTTTTAATACTACGTCGGTAATAATTTTTCTATAAAAGAAGTACCTACCAACAAACATTCGAAATTACCTTCATTTCCGTAGCACGAAACGCACCTCAGAACAACAAACTCGACATCACTTAAGCCATATGATGTTCCAAAGAGCTTGTTAGTATGAAAATGGACCTGTATTTCAACAGTTTGATACACGATCGTGTTATGAGGCACAATCTTTGAGCCCTCATTGTGAACGAACGGCTGGTCGTACAAAGCTGCGGATGGTCTTAAAAAATTCTACG